>OZ010738.1:25079967-25112467 GCA_963932295.1 Tipula lateralis | reverse complement strand
CTATTAGGAATGAAATGATAAAAATTTTCCTACCGATTGTACCACACTTACCCTATTATTTACAATTCAATGTGGTTTTCATTAAAACATTGGCATCCCTTGAAATGTAACTTCCTATAATTGATTTGTATATCTTGATATAAAATCTTCTATGAAGTCCAATCGTCTCAATCTCTGAAATGTACGATTTCTGCGAAGGTAAAACATTAAATTTATTTTATTCTTTCTTTTTTTGAACAATTGTCTTTCAGATTAGTTTCTTCGATAATATAAACATGTTATAACCAGCGTTGTGCCTCTACAAGTATCTTATTGACATTGTTGATATGTCGATGTCGACAGAACTAGTAGAGAATTTTTAATTTTATTCATACTAAAACTTTACTTTTATTTCTCTCTCTCTGTCTATCTCTCTCTTTCTCTTTCTCTCTCTCACTCTCTTTCTCGCTCTTTATATATATATATATATATATATATATATATATATATATATATATATATATATATATATATGTATATATATATATATATATATATATATATATATATATATATATATATATATATATATATATATATATATATATATATATATATATATATATATATATGTATATATATATATATATATATATATATACATATATATATATATATATATATATATATATATATATATATATATATATATATATATATATCACCGTTCGAAAGACCCTTAAAGGAAGGAAATTAGTTTTATAATTATGTAGTAAAGAGTTTAGGTTTGCTTAGCAAATTGTTTCTAAACATGACAATTCTTTCAAATTTACTAAAGGGCTTCGATTGATAGGACTTTTATAGGCTCAAATAATGCTAATTGACCACTTAACTTTATACAACGATTTGGATTATGTCTGAACAGGAAAAACAAGCCACATGGACCCTATAGAAACCTTTTCCTTGACTTTGCGGTATAGGTCGTTTCAATTACACACCCAGCAATAATGAAATCGTAATTTACTTGCGAAATATAAATGATTTTACAATTTTAAAACAGCGGAACCAACTACAACATTGGTCGTTAGACCGAGCGAAGCAAAAGGTTAAATTAGGGTTAACGAAACTACTCCAACAACACAAAATGGTTTCGATTTGGGACAATTAATGCCACAATGCAGCAAATGATCGGATGCCTCAAAGCTAATATGATATTCCGACAAGAAAAAATGGTTACAGGTAAGAAAAGTTAAAATCGAACAAGCGAGATTGTAAGCTGAACAGGAGCGTATAGTAAAGTAGGGCTGAACAAAAGCAAGGGTTGGAACAACAGGATAAGTTTAAGCAATATTTAATGGCAGATGTCTACAAAAAATTCAAGGAAATGGCCGTATCGCTAAGAATGGAAATGGATCAGCAATTATACAGGTAGCTAATTATAAAGGTTTACGAAGGTTGAGAAGAAGTTGATGGATTTAAGGACTAGCGGCAATGCTCAAATTACTCGGCCAACCAACTTAATCAAATTAAAACCACAACCGTTCGACAGAAAAACACCGTTTAACTTCTTCAAACTCTAGTTTGATAACTCCTAGGAACGGTTGGTGTAAACAGGATTGTGTGGCAGCATTAAAAGTGGTTATAAAAGAAAGTGTTGCGAAGTTACCATAGATTGTGCCTGATTATGAACGAGAAGACTACGGAAAAAATAATGTTAATATTGGAACACAATAGGCGACCACAGACGACAGTTACTTAGGATGGAATTAAAGGGACGATGTTTAGAAATAGAAGAGGCGTTCTAAACCAGCAGTCAATGACAACATTAAGCTCTCATATAAAATGAACTTATGGGTTGAAATAGTTTGTGTGGTAATTTGGAAAAAAAAGGTTAACCAAGTGAGCCTTAGTAAACTTTCTACAAAATAATCATTAGCTCGGTTTGTTTGAATTTTTGATGTCTCGTTGCAAGGAGTGAAGAACGACTTAAACTAATAGGATCAACCAGTTGTGGAAGAAATTATCATCGTAAATTTGAACCAACTATTTTATATTGAATAAAAATTACGGAAAGAGTTTTATAAAACTGAGTTGGCTAAAGGTTATGCTATATTCAACATGCTATAAAAATGTAAAACCATATAATTGTTAAGTCATTGAAATAGTCACGCAAATATAAAATGAATTATTATTTTTATTGCAACAAATTGTTGGAACGACCAATGTTGATGAATGGAAAGATAAGAACGAAGCAGATTAATTGGTCAGTGAGTGATAAGACGTAAAACATTCCTAGTGTAATTTTTTCCTAGCAGGGTGTACTGTACTCGTAAGTACAGAATCTACAGGGTATTGAATTAAATATATTAAATCTAAACCATTTAATTATTTGACCTTTCGAGTGCGCTTGAATAATATAGAGTAGTTAATTTAAAATATCATTAAAATTTTCAATTGCGAAAAATATTCAGTTTTTCATTATTCCAGTTTTGTTTTTCCAAATAAAAAAATTTAACGAATATTCAAATTTATTCATTTAGAAGTGTTATCGCCCAAAACCATAAAATTATTAGGTTAGAATAATAACTGATTTATACAAAATAAAATAAAAAAATTATTCATGAATAGAGTAGAGAGTAGCACAAATGGTACCAACAAAAATATTACATAAATTTTCCGCATTGTGTCCTACTTCACACAGTGTATATATACCAAGTTTTATTTATTTATTTTTTAAAACCAAGATAAAATTAAATCTCAAACCCAAAAGATTTTCCCTCTCATATACATCCACATACAATACGAAATATAAACCATAACACCATAATTTAAAATATAAAAAGCTCTTTTGTATATTATCCTTATACTTATGTATATGTTCATATACTAAACAGTGAGGCAAACAGACACACATAAAAATTATGACATAAATCATAAAATATGTTACATGCTATCACTAACAAACAACAATTTAAAAAAATAAAATCTATTATTTTCCAACTTATAAAATTCACTGTCATTATTAATTTGAAATGATAGAAACAACAAGATAAACTAAATTATTAGTTTCTCATCCGAACACACTAGCTATATGTATGTACAGCAAACTTTCTAATTTCAACAAAAACTAAAAAATATATTGTATAAAAAAAGTTTTCTAATTTAATTATAAAAAATATTGTTTTCGAGTTTTTAAAACCGATAAAATTCTAGTACTTATATATATGAAAGAAGCTTTCTAAAAGCTTTCGTTTTTGTATGCTGTATAGATTAAGATGTAAGCATAATTTATATTAATCAAAGAAAAATAACTTTCAATAATAATTATAAGTAATAAATTTTTGTTAAAAAGACATAAAACCACAATTAATGAAAATATATTTTATTTGAAAATTTTAAAGAAATTAGTTTATTCTGAATTCGAGAAATTTGTCTTGTCTATCTACTTGTTTGAAAGTTGGAGAAATTTTTTGTTGGTAAAATGTTGTTTAAAACTTATTTCAGTTTTTAAATACTTGGAACAACATCTTCATATGGTGTATTTTGTAATATCCAAACAATTAATTCGAAATCTGAAAGGTTTCCTAAAATGTAGCTTTATTCGTTCAAAGCTCCAATGTAGCAATCGACTTACATGATTTAACTACTATTTTCAAATTTAGACGTAACCACCTATACATTCCTTCATTTATTAGTTAGACTTTATACGATATATACTTCATGTTAGACAGGATTCTATACAAATCTCCCATTTGATTCAAAATTTCGACAGATAAAGGCAGTAAGGACAGAAGTAGATTCAAGGACTAAATTGAATCGTTGAAATGAGGAATATAATCATAAGTCGGACAAAATAGACTGCATCGTGCTTATCAATGAAGATCAAGGTACGACTAAAATTAGAATTCAGTAACTGCGCCTTCTAACTGCGATGGTGTAAAAATTATATAATAATAACAAATTATGAGCAAACAAATGTTTTATGTAGCATAATCTAGCATGATCATATTATATGAAGCCATCATGGATACTCACTGATTTTGGATAAGAACTTCCAGTCGAACGGCATTTTAAATTATAGTTCCACAATCGTTGACCCTATGGAACCAACTCTAGGTGTGTATTCCACTAAACCTCAAACGAAACAATGGTCGTATCTTACTTGTTAACATATTAATTATAGCTGGGCGGGCTGCTCATATTATATGATGCAAGAGTAATCTTAAGCCATACATTATTTTAAACCATACTTGAATAGAAGAAAAATTTTCAACGGTTAAGTCAAGTATTTACAATCCCGTATTTATAGAACAGCATACAAAATGAATATAAACTGTTTATAAAAAATTTTAAATATGAAATGGCTGCAGCTCAAAATTGTAGAAAGATCATGTGCACAAAATTATAAAAAATGGGACACCTCAAACATTTCATGATGTCAATAAAAAATCTTATACTAACTCGAATTTTTTGATCTCAAGTAATTCGATATCTCAATATGTTGAGATATAGCCTAATGTTCCAGAGATGAAAATGATTTATTCCTACAGTATTCATTTTTAATGTACCATTAAGTGTTCGCCATACTCTGAGATTCTTTATTTTAAAACGTCTATATTACGTTTTTGCTCATTTCTTGTTACATCCCCGCAAAGCTGTATATCCTATATCCATACAGGTTTCAATATTTGTATTGAAATACAGCATAGGTAGCTATGGTTGGTTCTTCTCGTTTATATGGGAAGTAAAATATGGAGCCTTAGTACGCTACCTTGTGATATTACTACTGAAATTTTAATTAGTTTCGAAAACACTTGCTTGATATTTTACTAACTAATCATATGATTGGATGACGTCCAAGAAATCGCTTGAACAGATATTTTTAGGATTTAGTGTAAGTTCGATAATATCTGTGATCATATGAACTTGATCTACTGTGGTTTTCTGAAACCAAAGTGGTGGTCAGGCATACATTTTTTCCCCAATATTGGCTCTCTAGTTATTATTAAAAAGAAGTCTATTTATATAACAAGTAACATTATTTTCACTGAAAAAATTATGGAACAAATTTAAAATATGTCTCGAATACCTGGTTACAGATTTTACCATGTTATCATTCACCAAAGATAGAAAAAGAATGGGAATTGCTATTCTTAAAAAGAAAACACCACAAAGAATTAGAAATTACAATAGAATCTATGCAAGTAACAACTATCAAAATACAATTGAAGCTATAAATATATCAATAATCTACTCCATGCTCCATAGCTAATCTCTAAAAAAGAGACAGTTGTTTGAGAAACAGTTTAGGCCGCAAAATTTACAAATGCGGCTTTTCTAAACAAACCACTGGACCTTGAGAATTTGTTGGGAAAACTCTTCTGTTACTATGCCAATACTAGAAACGTCATAATTGACAAGAAATAGAATGGCTAATAGGACATACACAACCAGCTGAGTAAAACAGTACACCATTCAAATATGTTAATAACATCAATAAGAAACTTTGACAATGCTGCGAAGCGTACGGGTGCAAGCGAAAATTATAGAAAATTTGTTTGAAATTCGCTAATATTCCATGTGCAAATCATTCATTCAATTTATTTCAACATTTTTTTGGCCTTTTTGAAGAAAAATATGTGTTCTTATCAGCATCGACACATATATCGTCAGTTGAAGTATATGATATAATAAGATCTTTAGCATTCAAAAATTAAGCGTTTGTTTGCCACCAGATGATCATTTCGTTATAATTCAGTTAAATGTTTCACTCAGAAAAAACCATTACTTAAATTTTAGGTTGCAATAACAAAAACTCTTGGTTATTTTGCAACCAAACTAGTTCTGTCATCAGAACATAATTTGATTAGTTTATTTGACATAATGGTAGGCCAATTAAATACATATAAGTTTAACTTAAAGCTACGGTTTTGAAAACAATGCTTAGGTTATAAATAACTATCTCGTTTGTTGAAATTCAACCTAAAGCTTGGTTATTTGAACTGTTATATATAAAAAATAGTTTTTTTCAAATAATTATGGCGTTGTTTTCGTTAACCCAGACCCATTGTTTTCAAAACGTTAACAAAAACTTATTTTTTAACGAAATTGCGTAATTAAAACAATAATTTCATTGTTTACTTTTGCTAAACTTATAGTTTTTGTAATATAGGTAATATCCTAATGCTTGTTTATTTCAACCAACTAAATGATGATTTTAACCAAGCAAAATTATTTCAATGGTACTCCATAAAAAATTGATTTTATTAAATTGAAAAGTCAGTTTTTTCATAAGCTTCAAGTTTAAAAGACATATTTATACATTTATTTCAATTAAATAAAAATAATACAATAATTTCAAAATAATTCATATTATTTATGTCACTTATTAAGGTATTAACTACTGGTAAATCGTCGTCAGATTGTGTGCTGATTTTATAGGAACACAATCAGATATACATCCAGCAATTAATACAATTAATTGGGTAGCATACATTTAGAACATTAAATAATTCAAAAGAGTAACTTCTAAGAAACCTTCAAATTTAAATTTATTTGAATCAAGAATTATGAAAAATTCTTTACAATCGCGACTGTCCCCAATTGTTGCTATTATTGGCTGCATGTCGGGTCTGAAATGCTTTGTTGCTCTGACACCTCTAATTTCTTGGATAAATATAATTGAGAGTCAGTATGGTTGACCTTTCATACGTTATTCTTGTAGTAGTCTTATTTTTGGTTGGCATAACTGCAGGTTGAAGAATTGCAAGAAGTAAATGAATCATTTCAAGATTGTATATACCTGAAATTCAAAATACCGAAATAAATATTGGTGGTTGTTGTATTATTACCTTATTTAACCTTTAGATATTTGAAGCTTTTGAGCGAGTATTTCATTAAATGATTTAATAATAAATTTTTCTTTTAGAGAATTTCTATAAATTTCTGGCATTTTTGAAATAAAAGCCTCTCAATTAAGATAAATTGATTGATGATTCGGGAACAATATTTGAAATACTAATTATTTAACATACTAATTCAGGAGCTTATTGGTATTTTTATATAGTGGCCATTGTTCAAATACATTGATGCAATTATAATCTTTATTTAATCAAAATATTCTTATGAGTTTGTTTGATCAATCCGATGGCCAGGAAATTTGAGGCCATTTATTAAGTACTCTTTCCTACGAAGCATTTGACTAAGATCGACTCTAATTGAGTCATCAGATTGATTTGAAACTATAGAAGTTCACCCATAATTGTAGAGTTTAAATCAACGATTTTTGGTTTACAAAACTTGTTTTTTCTTTTGATTCTGAAATCTATCATATGGTATAATTTTCCATTCGGTGGTAAATAGCCATATCCAATAAAAAAGATTTAATAACTAAAACTAAAAATGATAAAAAACTTATCTTTTTATTTTTTAAAGTCTGTAACTGATTGACCAGTTTCATTTTGAGGGATCGTTTCTGGTAGACTAAAATTGAGCTAATAAAACAGTATGAGCTTTATGATAGTATTATAACAGTAGAAAAGAAACTTTTTTTAATTATTTAAAACCGAAGGTTTGATAACAATAAATTCATTCATATCGCTCAATTGTTCTGCTTCCTTTAAAACTAGACTTGATCCAAATGTTATACAGTAGTTTTATTGAGCTATTTAAGTTGTAATTTCATAAAAATGGTTTACTTACCAATGAACTTGTGATATTCTTCCAATACTGAATAGCTTCCAATTTAAAATTCGTGTTTTTTTGTATAATTTAAAGGCACACACAATATCAACTGCAATTGGAATGTTTAAGAATATTATTTTCTGGATAAATTTCAGTTATGGTTTTGTTTAAATATTCTAGAACATATAATTACGAAAACTGCGATTTTAAAATTGAAATAACCTAGCATTTGGCATAACTAACTTAAATCTTAGTAGCTTTACGCAAATATTTAGTTTTGACTTTTGAATGGTTAGTTTTACCTATAAATAATTTTACAAAAATGTATTTGAAATATAACTTGTGCTTTGTAGTTTACTACTTTGCATTTTGTAAATTCATGTTATCATTTCATTGACTTCACTAACTGTATTGTTTTCAAAAACCACAAAACCATTTAAGTTAAATTTAGTTATTGTAACAAAAACTAAGTTCCAGTAACAAAAGACATTTAACTTGGCTTTGTTAACTAATTTTTTTTTTTTCTGAATGTTAAAGCTAGGTTATTCTGAACAAGCTATGAATATTTTGACAATCGGTGCATCAACAAAGAAAGCAGTGCAAACCGAACCACTCCATCTACAAGCTTGTAGCTGAATGGTTAAGAGCTAAATGGTTAAGAGAGTTTGCTCACTTTGCCGCGATCTCGAGTTCGATTCTCGCCGTTGACCAAAAATAATCATGCTCCGGATGACATAAAAAGACGATTGTGTGAAAAACATTCGTTGAGTGACCACATAAAATGTGCACTAATCTTTAAAATGGTTCGTAAGGTCTCAGTTAAGCCATATATTATTTATATATCTATGCAGCTTAAAATTCTTGAACGATTTGATACACCAGAGATTAACCTCAATTAAACAAAGTTACCACATTTGCAGACGATACTGCAGTTCTCTCAGTAGGAGACACTTTCGAGGAATCTACAACGAAACTTCAAGAAGCATGTGACAAAATCATAAAATGGACCTCAATGAATCAAAATCCACGCATGTGAATTTCATTAACCTAAAAATCAGCCACAAACCTCTAATTATTAACGGTCAGCAGATTCCGTATGCAAATAAAGCTAAATATCTAAGGATGACCTAAGATACCAGGCTCAGTTGGAAAGAGCATGTTAAAAAGAAAAAAGACGTACTTAATATCAAATATCGAAAAATGTATTGGCTGCTCAAGAAAAACCCCGAATTGTCAACTGCAAATAAATTGCTGTTATATAAACAGGTAAAACCTGTATGGACTAACGGATTACAGCTTTCGGGCTGCACAAAGAAAATCAACACTTAAATAACACAAACTCAAAACAAAGTGCTACGAGGTATAGTTAACGCTCCATGGTACATTAGGAATGATGACCTTCATAGGGACCAAAATATCCAAACGGTTGAAGAAGAAATAAAAAAACTTGGCATAATTCATGGACAACGTATTTATCGACACTTAAACGAAGAACTTCGTGGTATGTTGGATACTTCTCATGCAGTCAGACGATTCCAGAGAACGAAACCACATGATTTAATGGATTAAGGACACCAGTGCAAAGACTATTTCAGTAAATTACCTATAATTGGAGCTGGCCAATGGGTCTCTTCGTATTCACAAGTGACTAAATTAATAAAGAAAAATTACTAGATGAATTGTATTCAGTTGTAACTAACAACATTCCTTCTAATGTAGTAATGTTACCTTCAAAGATTGGAAGAAAAAACACGAAAAAAAATTTCAGAAGAAAGAACTTATTCAAAATAGAAAGCTTTTATGTATTATGGGATGTTTTAGCTGCAAAAAAAAAATAAATAAATAACACGGATTTTTCGTAGATGCTCCTTCATTACAAGAAAGAAATAAATTGCACTAAAAGTGAACTGGTCAAGTTTTAAGCTTAAGTGCGATATTATAATATCGCACAATATTATAATAATTGTAAATATTTTTGGTCCAAGGCTCGAGACACCCATAATCTGGCACTGAGTGGATAAGGAGAAGTGGTGCTTAAAGTCGGAACATAAGTGTATCGTGACCTAATATATCTGCCTACAATATTGTGCAACCAAAAACTCCAAAATATATTATTATTTGAAATGCAGGTTTCATCTAAAAGCATGATTCATGAATTTGCACTGGAAGTTTAGAAAACACGTCATATAATATGCAGTAAAAAAACAAAGAGGGAACAGAACTCTTAAAATATTTGGGATTTGTGGGAAATCAGAAAAAACCATAATTCTAAACATTTTCAGTTTTAAATAGTGGCAGTTTTAAACCCATTGCAATAATATTGGAATAAGACATTATATATGCGTATAGATACATATTTCACATAATCCACTTATAATCAATAGGGCCTATCGTACATCGATAATTTTTTTCTAATTGTAATTTTTTCAAAGCAGTTCTACTGTGATGTACAATTTGATGCAACTTTTCATTTTTGCATTCGTATAAGACACTTAGTTTACTACAGTTCGTTAGTAAATAATGCTTAAAGTTTGATAAGTCTTAATGTTTAAAGTCTTTGTAGTCCTTTATGCATCAACCTAATATTTTAAAGTGTATACTTACATTTATAATGGCGATAGTTATGTTAAATGATAAAATGTACAAAAAATATCAGCATAAAGGATAAATGTTGCACGCAACATTGTTTATTAAATAAAAAATTAAATTACACATACTTACATAAAATATTTTATATGTAATTTTTTTTAAATGCTACGATAAAAAAACATTGATATCCACCATCATAAACAAGAAAGAGAACGAATATTTGCATGCTTTATGATAAAATGTCACTACACATATCAACGTTATATTGAAATGACGAAAAAAATGTTAAAAATTTCAATTTTTTTTACTTCTGCTTTTCTGGAAATACTCTTGATTCAATAACAGTATAAAATAAGTATTTTTAAATATGCTTGTACATACAGATTTTGATAATATTCATATAATAAGAAAACATGCAAAATCATCACTTTTTTCATTGACTTTTATGTAAAAATAAAAAAAAAGTTTTCTTCAGTTTTTAACATTTTTTTATATATATGTACAGCAGCCACACACACACAAAAAAAATGTGTACATAATAAAAAAAAAAGTAAAAAATAAAATGACAAGATAAATAAATAAATGTAGCTGAATTTTCATTACTTTGATTATAAGATATTTTTATTAAAGGGGAATAGCAGTATTAGGTACATGTAGGAGCTTTATAAACATACACTCTCGCTTTTTTTATAATTTAACATTGATAAGGAATGTATATATGTACAATGTACATATATTTCAGTATATGGCAAAAAACTAAATTAGAAATGAACGATTTGACGTGTACATCGATAAAAGGCTGTACAAAAAAAGAAAATCAATTTTTCCAGGTGGAGCACAAGAGGAAATCTGCCAATATATATATTTTATTGATTTAATAACCTAAAAATTGGTGTAATCCATAGATTTGAATAAAATGTAAACCACACTAAGTCCTCACCGAACAAAATGGTAACAAAATTGTGTTGTTATAATAACGAGAAAAAATCTCTTGAATATATAAATAAAAAAAAATAAGTATTAAAATTAGATAAAAATCGATCGAAAATATGCTAAATAGATAAAAAAAAAACCAGAGAGTGAATTTATTTTATTGTTGTCGATGTATCTATCAAAATTCAGTATTTTATTCAAATGTAGTCAAATAAGACGACCAATAAACACCATTAAAATACAATGATAATAGCATCAAAACTTGAGAGATGTGGTATGAGATGTGCTAGAGTTTCCTAATTCGAATTTTATTTTTATTTAAAACGTTTAAAGATGAAGGATCATTGAACGATATAGTAACCAATTTTTGTAAACCATAAATTTTTGCTTTAAAACTAATCATAGAAAAGAGTCTGCTCCCAGTAAGGGAAATCGAGGAATTGTGGAGTGTAATTAAATACAAATCTGCCATTTTATTATTTCTGAGACGCAAATTAATACAAAAATTGGTCAAAACTGAGCTTTTCCACAAACATAAAAATAATATCTCTTAAAGCGGCAGATTGTTAAGTTCTTTGGCGTTATGACCAGACGTTAACACACAGAGTTATGTATAATTTTTGTTCACAAGAATGGAGGAAACCATGAAAAACCTTCAGCCAGAAATTAAATCTAGCTAAATATGAAACTGTTCGTATCGCAAAACAAGAGTATTTGGTAAGCCTAATTTGCATCTAAAAATGTATGCCATACATCGAGAAGAAATAGTGGTTACAGTAATCACAGACTATGATAGCTTCGTAATTAAATATCGTCTAGGTTTTCTAAATGTATCGTGGAGGTGGTAACTATTAAAGAGACTATTAGTCTTATGATCTCATATACATTCCCAAACCAAATTGTCACATTAAAACTTAGCATTACTACAAACATACAAACTAATATAACTCTTAAAGTAATATATAGTATAAAGCTCTTTGGAACAAAGAACGACCTAAAGCTTCTAGCCTTCTGATAGTAAGAGTATTTTTAACCCTAATTTGCGTTCAAAAATTTAGACCGTACATCCAGGGTATAAATTTACGGTAATCACAAATTATGCAAAACAAAAATAGGTAGGGACTCTGAGAGTGGCACGCTGGCAATATGAAGCCTAAAATTAGAAGCATAATTTTTGAACAAATCGTTAACTCCTCCCATGACCCGAAACCAACGTACCGAAAATTCATTTCCAAAATTGTACATGGATAATACCTTATATATCAAAAGGCAACGAGTTAATGTTGGCTTTCATTTGGAAAAAATGCTGGATCATCAGAGGAGGCCCAGAAGTAAAACATAACAACCATCAATGTATTCGTTGCTACAGTATTCAAATTGAAAACAACTGAACAACTAATGGGAAATTTACCTTAACCCCGCGTCACTATATCACGCCCATTCACTCACACTGGAGTTGACTACGTCGGTCCAATTTACATTCGAACAAGCAAGGGCGGCGAAAATAAATCGCTCAAGGGCTATATCTGCATATTTATCTGTTTAGCCACCAAGGCGATTCACATAGAAGTGGCGTCAGATCTTTCAACAGAGGGATTTTTCAGCACGTTCAGACGATTTACCGTTCGCCGTGGTAATTTAGCGCACATGTACAGCGACAACGAAACTAACTTTGTTAGACCTCAAAAGTTACTTCAACCACTTACGTGGCATTTCATTCCTCCAGCATCACCCCATTTTGGTAGACTGTGGGGCATTTCTTAATTGGAAATACACTGACAGGTCCTCCAGAAAAAGAACATCTAGAAGGACCGAAAAATTTCCCATCTCGATGGAGGGTGGTGCAGAACATGCGGTCGAAGTTTTGGAAAAAGTGAATGACGAATTACTTACATCGTCTACAACAGCGGCCCAAATGGCGAATAAAAACTCATCGACAAAGGGGATATTTTCCTACTATGAGATGAGTTGTTACCTCCGACCAAATGGAAGATAGGTCGAGTTGTGGAGTTAAATCCTGGTAGGGATGGACTAAGTCGCATTGTTACTATAAAGACCGCTGATAATCCCAACATTGAGAGACCAATCACAAAGGTGTCACGGTGGCCTATCCAACAACCAATAGGCGAAGCAGATGGTGAAACAATACAGAACATTTCCAACTTGTCGACAACAGTCAAGTCGCCATGCAAAACAAAACCAACGTGATGTCAATCCTAGTAGTGACTTCCGAACTGATGATTTGCGTCATTGGAAAAATAGCTGGCGATATGTTCGGGATCTTATCTCAAAGAGAAGCTGAGCTGTATGAAGAACAGTTCGAACAAATTCAGCGCAACGAAGAATATACCTTAAAATTATTAAAAAATCAAACATCGATCATCGATAATACAATAAAGCTATTCAAGCACAGCAGCGATATAACCACCAAACAATTAGAAGATCTTCTGCACGCACACCAACGCTTGGAATACGAGATAGCAACACTGAACGAATACGGGACGTTTCAACACAACGCGTTAGCACTAATATAACTATATTTCCAATATAGACTAGCCATGAAGCACGTTGGAGACACCCAACGGGGTCTTCTACAAGTACTAACCGGGGCTTAAAATTACATCATTCATCCCTTGTTGCTACTTCCCATACAACTGGAGCAAGAACTAACAATCATACTGAAACATGTCCCTAAATCAACTATTATTCCCGGACACGGAATCTTGGAATTACATAGTCTATACCAATTTATGTCTGTTAGAACCCAGGTAACACATTCAAATGCCATTCGTTATCGAACTACCATTAGTTCAAGTATGGACTTACAATTTATATGAAGTAATTCCTGTTCCAATCTATATCAATAACACTCAGCTGAGAATATTGTCATCGATAAAATTTCTATTTGTCGACCAATACCAAGAACGCTTCGCAAAGTGCCACGATATAATTCCTGACTTTTCCTTTGCAACATTTCCACAGTTCACACTGGTCAACTGTGCTTTGGAATGGTCCACGCCACACAATTTTTTCATCCAGCTCCATACAGCAAATCAATGGATATTTGGAACCGAACAACCAATGGTAATTGAGTCAGTATGCGGATCATCAACATCAAGAATGTCGTTGTGACACTACGGCATACTAGAGGTGCAGCCAAGATGTACACTCAGAAGTAATAATTTACATCTGTATGGTAGCAACAATAGAATTAGCGAAAGAGATTATGCCCTCATACCAGTATTTAGTATATCATCCTCTATATAACCAGTGCACGACCATCAACAAACCAACATTTCTACCTCAACATTACAACTGCAGATACGAGACTGTTGGAGCAAGAATTACGTGATCAACAACTTATATCCATCATTACGTCATGTCTGACAAAATGAACCGGATTCTCATAGCCCTAGGAATTTTGAAATTAACTCAATACATTCGCGCACGAAAGAGAAATCCGCCGATACCACCACTCAGACAAATCATCTATTAATATCACCACAATAGTTCAGACGCATGTCAGGGCCCCGGAGCATGTTGCTTTAAATACCATCATGCCAATAACGTATAGTTATATTCAAAGCAACACAGATTATAACTACAATAACAACTAATATGTGCATTAGCTGATCATACATTTGAATTAGGTCACTATGTGCATTTATGTACTCGCAGTATCATACTGGGTAATATGACCTGATCAACATTATGGTGAAATCGCATAATTTGATGGGAACATATTTATGTTTGACTGATATACAATGTACGAGTATTTGGATGTTGTTGTTGTACCATCACAATAAAATATATAAAAAAAACATTTTCATTAAAAATAGAGTTTTTAATCAGCAGTCAAACAGTTAATATTTCTTAATTTAAGTCTTTATTCACTACTAGTCTGTAGTGAATAATTACATGGATAATACCTTATATAAGATCAAAATCTATTATTGGTAAGACAGTATTTTCTATATAGTTTTAGAAAAGCTAATGGAATTTGCGCCTGTTAAACCCTAAAATAAGGCGATAGCATCAAGTATTGTAGAATACCTGAGCTATGAAGTATTTTATGTGTACGAAGTACCTAGTGTTATTCATACTGATAATGGGGTTTTAACATTAGTTGGAATTCAACACTTCAAAACAAAACTTTTCGCTACTGCATCGGAACGTATAAACTGTTGAAACATTGAACATCAGAGTTGAATCAGAGTGCGTACATATGTAAGGACCATGATACTTAGATTCCCATGGAACATGGGATACTAACTTTAGTTCCATCAGAGGTGAGATACGACAGGTAATCTATAGATCGCTAACCGTATAACATCAACCATGGTGTCGAGACTAATTATTAAGGAATATTTAATGCTGCAATGAAAAGTGGTTGTTTTTCCTGAAAATTGCAAGTCATTCATGACGAAATGTGAAATAAACTATCTCCAACTTATAAGAAATACAACAGAAAATATAATTACAGTACAACAGTTAGTCGTAATAAGCCACTAAGTAAAAACGAGGTAAACGGTGGGACCGGAAAAGCTTATATTTTTTCCTCCAAATCGTAAAAGATACGCAGACGGTTTGAACTTTTTAATATTATAAATTACGTTTTTATTTTGTAGTAGTGAATTCCAAACAAATTAATCCAAATATAAATAAAACCAGATGATTATCCAAGTGCTGGATTTAAACTCTTGGTCGACCTGCTTTTTTATATCTGGCCTTACATAAGGAAAGACTCTTAAAAACCATTTTCAACTGTGACGTGTGGAAAACATCTAACTCGGTCAACCAATCGTTAAATCCTCCCCATGACCATTACCAAAATTGTAAATAGATCTTATATAGCCCTATAAAATCACGATCTATCAATTGTAAGCCAGTTTTCTATTGCTCTTGAACAGCTAATGGAATAAGTGCTTTTGAAACCCCAAATTAAAGCGATAGCATCAAGAATTATAGAGTTCTGGACATATGAGCTAATTTATGTGTGCGTAATACCTAATGTTACTCATACGGATAATGGGGTTCAATTTATAGGCAAAGCGTTAAATCTCTTAAGGTGACCGTAAAGACATTGATAACCCTAATTGGCATTCAAAAATTTAGGCCGTACAACGAGGGTATAAATTAATGGAACCTAATCTTACAAGCCTGAGACTTCGCCTTATATATGGAACCTAATCTTACAAGCCTAACACTTCGCAATTGAACACTTACTAGGTTTGAGATCCATATTCAAGACTACATTCTGATAATATCGAGGAGTATGTATATAACAGAGCATTAGTACTTTTGATTCTCATTTCTAAAGTAAGAGCATTTCTTAGATGCTGAACATGTTGTTTGCGAACCCAAATTACCTTACCCAAATATTGAATAAATGGACCACATTATAAATTATGTCCTAATTTGAATGTTGCGAATTTGAAGTGCTGGATTAAAACTAGGTCTCGATCTGCAATTACAGTATTTCGTCCCTTTCATATAAGAAAAGAAGTTCACAAATTCATATTCAATTGTGGCGAATTGTTAACAGCAATGTGCCGAAAGACTACTTCAAACTTTTTCTAACAGAATCTGAGCGTTTGAAAACACAAACTAAAGCGATAGCAACAAAAATTGAAAAGTATGTGAGGGGTAACGTTTTTTATGTAACGTTTCTCATTCGGATAATTTATAAGCAACGCGTTTCAGCAGATCTTAAAATAATTAGGAATTCAACACTTAAACACTTAGCACCATTAGCGATGCGTTTGTTGAATGATGCCAAAAATGATGCTAAATACTAATTGGTAAAAAAATTGATTTCTGTGATATTGAAGAACATTGGTTGTTCTTCCTGAAAATTGCAAGTCATTCACGAAGACGTGCAAAATAAATAATCCCAAATTATAATTTACGCTTTCGAATGGATGAGCTCAACGAGTCGTTATGGTTCATTATCGTAATAACTTATAGAGTAATGCTGTTAATTACTATTATTCTAAATTCACCTCAAAATCTCGTAAATACTGAGTAAAAACCCAATTAGGCACCAACATCTTAGGAACGTACCATGCAAGACCTGTAATTCTACAATAAGTAATTGATTTGTAGATTTAGTGATTTGGATGTTTTTTTGGGATAAAGCGTTTCTCTCACCCCAACGTTCATCAAATAAGAATTTTTAACGGTCACATTACCGATCAATCCCTTATATATGACTTTGATATAATTTCTTCTTATAAAGTAAAATTTATAATATCAAATTTCTGTTGCTCGACCACTCAAGCACGAAGGTTACTGTAGTTCATACTCTGGTCCTGTCTTGACTCCCACAAATTGATAAGTAACTTTAATATAATACACTACACACTCCAAAAAATATACTGGTTGGATTTCGTATTTGGAAAGAATCATCCTTTGTGAGAAACCTAGATCAGTCACATACTACTTCAGACGGAATCCTGCTTGGTAATCATCAATAATTTCCTCCGCAAGTTGTATTTGTGTGCTGCGCAAAGTTAACAGAACTTCGACAGTTTTCTCGTTTTAATCGATCACATTTTTAAAAGATTGAAAGTTTCGGCAAACACATGGAATAATGTGGGGAAGACTGTTAACTGAAATCACCTATTTGAACACCAATAGAATTTAAAGAATGTTATAAACTCCAGGTGAATGGGTTTTTTCTGACCATCTCGTTGGTCTGACTTGCACAAATTGTTATTCGTAACACACGTTGAACATTAAATAGATCACGAAAATGATACCATATGTGTCGATTTTTTCTATTGTGGTCCAGATTGGCAGTTCATGTCTTTAGTCTTTGCTTACAAGGGGTTATCTATGCTAACCAAGCGTTTTTCATTAGTTTCGTTTTATACAGTTCTGAGCCCAGGTGGCTCAAAGGTTAAAGCTGTGGCAGTTGGAGCGGGAGGTACCGGGTTCGAGTCCCGATAAAGGCAGGATGTAAAAGTGATTTTTTACCCTCTAATTACGATCTGTGGTGTGAATGAACACATCTATGCTCCCTATTGGGGTGCAGAACTCATGGGCCGACCCATCTTGTTTGCCAGTACTTTAGATAGGCTGGCATGGAGCTATGCAATGCGCAGATGGTTCTACGAAAATCAGACCTATATAGCCGTACGTCCTCGATTCGGTCAGTCAGGCGTACATAAGCGAACCGCGAAAGAGCTGGTAGAGCCTTGAGCCCCAAAAAAGATTGCATAGTATAAAATATATATAAAAAAAAATACAGTTCATGTTTTACTCTTTTGTTGCATAAGTCATAGCTTAACAGATAATCATGATGTAAAACCATGATGACTGACAATTTTAATCTAAATTTAAGGACATGTTTTTCGCTAAGCATTTCCTTTTATATCCCTCTGTGTATACTAGATTCTTTTAAGTCAATCAATATACTGTCCGTTTTATTTCAATATACGTTTGTTGATCGCCAACTACTACAGACAGTTAAAAACTGGTCTGTTTAATCTAGAAGTGAAATTGTATCCCAAAGAGAATGATACCAAAGAAAGAGTTTTAGAGTGAAATGGTAAAGTTTCAGTACGGATGATGTACAAACCAACATAATAGAGAACTGCCCTTGTACTTGAACAACACGGCAGCTGGCAGTATTTGCTGAAAATTATCAGATCCTAGCAAACCCTATCCAAGAAATGTCTAAGTAGGTCTTAGTTCTACTACTTTAAGGCCTAGCAAAAAGCGGAGAATGGTTTTATGGTTGGTTTGTTTTAAAGTGAATAAGAGCTATAATGAATGTCAAACTAATTGGAATGTTCGAATGATGGAATGGTGGAAATACAAAATATTACATTTGCCGATTCAAAGAGTAATGTATGTTTGCTTAAATGTGGAGATGGAATACAAGGTTATGTGTTCTATCTGTTACAAGAGAACGTTTCTCAACATTCGTATGTTCTCTTTTCAAGTGAGAACACGAAGGTTGAGAAATGTTCTCTTTTCTATAAGGAACTCAAGCGAGAACTTCAATAGACAATCGTCTATTGAGCAGAGAAAATGATTGTGTGTTGTGTGTCAGTTGAAAGAAATAATGGCTTTGTGCTTTAAAGTAATGAATGAAGGTTTGACTTAATAACTGATTAATCAAATTGTGACCTGTGACAGGCTGTGACTAGCAAGGTTGTAAATAACATTTTTCGAGAAATTGAGTTATATGTGAGATAATAGTAACTACACAACGCTCTTTCAGATCTCACTGTCGGTTTCTTTCTAACTCTATCGTTCTAGTTGGAAAAACTAAGTTGTATTTAACACATTATTCGGTATTTTTTTTTTTAGTTTCGAAAACAGAGTGTACCATTGAGAACTATGTTATTCAATAGAAAAACCATTAAAGGTAGATAGAACTATGTAATTTAATGTTAACTGGAAGTCTGATATATGCGGTTAATGCGAATAACATAAAATCGCAGAACAATAAGGCCTTCTAACAGATAAAATTGGCAATCAAAGGGATTTACATCTGCAAACGAAAATGGATATGAGAGAGCAGCAGGCAAAGGACAAAGAAGTAGTAATTTCTATTGTAAATGTTTATCTGCAGAATGTAATTAATTGTCTTTGAGCAGACATCAGGCCAATGTTATATTAATCTTAATTAAACTTATACAACTTAACAGCATATTTTACCCCAGAAAAAGCTTTTTGTTGCCTCCGAGTGTGTCATTTTAAAAATTTGTGCCAAACAGTGCCATTTTAAAAATTTAAATAAAAAAACTAAAGGAAAGACCGTCAAGATATGTTTGTGTACATGACTCTAGCTGATATATGAAATACTATAAAGTATTTTCAAAACTGGATAGAAATTATATGTCTTCTAAATCAAACAATTCAGACATGCCAGAAGCTATTAAGAAACCATCTATTCTAAGCTATTAATCAACCTACAAAGTTCTATTAACATAAATCGCCTGAAAAATTTACTCAAACTAGGACAAGCTTGTAACTTCCACTTCCAACTGTACTATTCTTTACTTTTGGGTATTTCAATTCAGTTACAAAGTTGTTTTAAATTTTTAACCATCTGGTATCTCAACATTTAAATGTACTTGTAGTTGTACTTATCTTATTTAAAAGAAAATCTGAAATTAACGAAAATTACATTTGTTTCGTTAAAATATTGGTACAGAGATAAAAGATTTGTCTCGAAACTTCCTCCGGTGTAGTTAACACCATATTACTCTAAGGTCGCGCATTGCAAACCTCTACCGACAGGCTGTTTTTTGGAGCTTACAGTGTTAATATTAAGATAATATTTGAATCAAAACTTGATCAAAAAGATTTGAATATTTCTCATACCCTCCCCGTACCGCGGGAACAATTGTCTAAATAATTCGCACATAAAAACTATCAAATCTGACGCATTAATTCTAAACTTTTTCCTAATGTATGTATGTATATGAATACGTATATGTTTCTCGTCGCCTATCAATCTTGATTTTATATGATTTAATTTGAAACGTGTGGTATATAATTCACCCATATACGAGTAATTTTTTTGTCAGATAAAACCCGAATAAAAAATTAAATCTTTTTCTCGTATAATGTATGTAAAAAAAAATTAATTTAAATTTTATTCAAATTATTTTATCATTTTGGAATAATTTTATAATCATTGAAATATAATTTTCCATTTTTTTTTGTATATTTCGCTGGTGCTATTCTTTATTTTATATAATATATAATATTCTTTAAAAATAATTAAATCATTTAATTATTCATGCCTCATGCATTTTGCCAGGGGAACTTATATATATATATTATTACGTATATGTATATATTATGGCTGAAGCGACACACAACAACTACCGAAATATATTTAATGTCTCCTCTGAACAAGAGTAATATATATAATTTGATGCGAAAATCTTTTATTATCAAACCAAAAAATTTACAAAGCAATTGAAAAGTATAAAAAAAATTGTAATTTTAAATTAAGGAATTTAATTTAGTCAAGAAAAAAAAATATATATTCCTTCTGCCAAAAAATTGTATATTTAACAATTCATTTTCCGAAATAATCACCAACCCCAAAATTATCGTTTTACGTTTAGACGAGGTGCTCGTTTGGGTTTGATTCTGTATTCCTAGAATTCTCGTTTATTCTGTACGATTTTACGGTCATGGTGATTCGGTCATCATTAAAGCGGGATGGTGCGATAATAATTTGGTTTCCATGTTCCTTGGAATTTAATTTATTTTCTTTTAAATGGGTTTTGATTGATTTAAGGAATTTTGAGGTAATCAAAATTTCGAAAAAAAAACAATTTTTGAATTTAGACGGTGGAAAAATTCTAGTAATTCTCGAATATAAATTTGTGTACATTAAAATCGAATTGAATATTAATTGAAACATATTTTTTCTCGTTCTAGGTGAGTGCTGTAATACGGGTTGGGTTACCCAAGTAAAAATGTATAGTCGATAAGTAAATGATATGATTTAAATTTATTTATGTCGAAGTCACCCAAAACCTCGATAATTGTGCTCGATAATTGTGGTGGCTTAGTTACAGTTTTTATACATAATTTAAATTTTCAGGGCACAATTTGGATCATTTTCTTTTTGAAACGTTCCTCTTCTTTGTTTTTTGGAAAAAAAACTTAATTTTCAAATAACTATGTACTTAGTTATGTCCTGAAACAGGATATTTTTCTCATGAGTTCGATGGAGTATAGCAGGAAGTCTTGGAATGTTGAATATAAGGTAATAGTCACTAATGGGTTAGTTTAAAATTTGGTGAACAAAAGACTGTTTGAGCGAAATTGTCCAAAAATGAGGTACATTCAAGTTTATGCTCTGCAAAGTAGAGTACAAGTATGGTTCACTATCTCATTAGAAACCCAGAATTTGTCTAGATTAAAATATATTTAAATTGAGATTCTGTTCTGATTTTAACTATGTAGATCTTTCGATTAACAAATTTCGAGCGATTAATTTGAATTAATCGTTCCTTGTGTTTATATGAGCTTTTTGATTCACTCCACGTTTCCTCTCATGAGTTTGTTTCCAAACAGATTAGTTGAGTCGATCAAGAATGCCAGGTATAAAGCTGATTTTAAAGATATAGCCAGCAGACATTTAAACAATTCCACCGCACCAGAACTCCAGCAATATCAGTTGATACATCCCTGAATATATCAAATATATGAAAATTTTTTAATCCAACCATTGCTCTTACTTACTTTTATCCATTGGAAATAAGGCCCATGCAACCAGCACCAAATTGGCTGCATCCCTTAATAGACATTTCGCCTGCAGAGATGCAACCAATTTGTAAAACAGTGTTTGTGGTAGTCAGATGTTGTCAGTTTGAATAGTTATTCTTTGCATAAAATCCATTATGGAAGATTCCAATCACTGATAGTTTATGACATCCGAAGGTGAGTTGTCGTATTTGGATTTGAATGGTGTCTGTGCATCTATCACTATTGATGAGGTTAAAGCATAACTACCACCAATCTTGGGCTCACTCCACCTGATCACAAGCGATTGCATACAACCTAATAATATGTTTCGAAAGATGCCCACTTTATCTTCAATAGGAAATAACTATAATTATAGCAAAATGGACAGCATGTTTGATTTTCGTCCTCGTCAAAACGCCTTTCACCCCACAATCAGTCGTTCTGGTAATGCAATAATTTTGGATATGGTAGTAACCGATCATCAGAACCTTAAATCTAATTTTCTTGCCTCTCTCGACACTAGCCAAGCATTTGAATCTGCATCAAAAACATTAATTTTTACGGTCTTGTATCCAGATAATTTAATTGTTAAGTTATAATCCAATTTTAGTCATCCACCATTTCCATCTTCCAAAATTTTCTTATTGAACTGGTAAAAGGAATACAAAATTTAAAATAAATTTTTCAATCAGCGTTTTGATTCACTCCCAGTTTATTATCGTGTATTCGTCGCGTAACGTGCCACATGAATATACTTCTCAGTTCTCAGCTTCCAAAAAGGTCCATTGATGTGATAAAGAAGGACAGACAGAAACTTTACTGCAAAAATATGGTCAGCGGACTTTTAAATGTTTCTAAAGCTGATTGCAACATCCTAACCAGAACGCCAGATGTATAAGGGTTGGTGCGTTCCTGGAATATATAATTTCGCTTTTCAATAGTAGGCAGAGGCTGAGAATAAAAAACGCACATTCCCAACGAAAAGGAACCTATCTAAAGATAAGCTGTTATACATTGATTTGAATGGTGTCTAGACTTCCATCACTATCAGGCCAAAGGATCATGACCATTCAATCTCAACGTCACCAGGTCTAGTTAGTATTACACTATTCACTAATGATGCCATAACAGCATATTTTACTTTGTTCCTCGTGAATAAGCTTTTCACTCAAGAAACGGAAATGATGATAGTAAAATACTATTGATTCTTTCAGAATTTTAAATCTTGTTTCATTGCATTGCTCGACAGTAGCAAAGGAAATGGGAAATAGTGGAGCTCAGTGTGTTGTCATACCTAATCTACATGGCATAGCTATGTCTACGTGTGTCAGCAATGTATGTAGACAATTTATTGTATGGGGTCGACATTGCGGATAACGTAAACAATTGTTGATTTTACAGATAGCAAGTTTCAGGTTTTAAAAAATAGATGGCTCTGAAACATAATTTTTAAGAAGATGAGACCAAATAGAAGATGTAGACTGCAGGAAGATAAACATTCTTGAAGCTAAGACCAAAGTATCGTATTTTAGATTGAACTGCAATATCTATCACCGATATTAGCATATTTGATGATAAGCGCTAATCTAGGCAAACGTGTATTTACGAGTAGCCTGCTCTCATCTTCTCTCATGATTACTGTCGAATCGGTTAAGACGAATTAAAGAATATAACTATATACCTCATTTGACCAGCACCTATCTTATCCTGTTTTTAAACAGATTTTGCAGTTTTGGACTTTACATCTTTGGAGACCTTACAGGAGTTCAAATAAGGAAACACTGAAAAATCAACATACAAGGTACGACTACGGATAACGTGTCCTTACGATGTACATCACTTACGTTTGTACTACAGCGAACCATCTACGGTCTGACATAGACATGTAATTATGATAAGAACAAATGCAGTAATTTCTTGGGTCAAAGGAGCTCCCAACTCTTTCTTACCATTAGATCTCTATTAGGGATGTTCGTATATTAAGGACCGATTTATACGCAGAACAAAAAGAGTATTTTTAAGAAGTTCACAACTTTCAGAAAGTACTGCTTTATTTGACAACCCATTTAACAGCTGACAGTTTCTTTTTGTTAAGTTTGGTTTGACATTTCACTACTGAAAAACTTACACAAGAGCAACGCTGGCAAATTGTTGATTTTTTTAAAATCAAAATAAAGGTTCTGTTCGTCAAACTTATCGTGTACCTCGTCAATTTTGTGAGGTGTATGGTGAGATGCCGAATTCAGTAAGCACTGAATAAGCTGTAGCCGCTGTACAATCATTGAACTAGATCCAAATAAATCAATTAATCGCCGTGTTCAGAAACTGGGGTTATGGCCTTCCACTCTACATAAGATTTTACTAAAGAATCTTGGCTTAAAAGCTTTCAAGATAAAATTTGTGCAGGAATCAAAGCCAAGCGACCATAGTATTCAGCGAATGGGCTCAAACTGATATTGATGTTGAATTTGCATTCAATACTTCGTTCTCCGATTATTCCCATTTTTGTTCGAATTTGTACGTAAAACCGCATAAGAGTCGCGCATTTGAAGTGCTGGCGTTTCGACAAGCTTTTGTTGAAACATAATTACATTAACAAAAAATTACTGTTTGATGCACTTTGAGGGCTGATGGAGTCATTGATATTTCTTCAAAAACTATGATGGTTAGAATGTTCGTTATTCGATTAACTGGCATTAATCTTGTTGACAGATAGTTGCAACAGGACGGAGCCACATGTCGCACAGCGTGCGTTTTAATTAATTTACTCAAAGAAACTTGGGATGAAAGAATAACTTCGCGTATTGGATTAAGTTCGTTTTCTACGTCGATAAACCAGAGATAGTTAAAAATTTGAAAATTAATATTCGCAGAGTAATTGGCAAAATACGGCCGCAAATGACGCGAAAAGTTTGTGAAAATTAGTGTTCCAGTTTTAAAAATGTCTTAATAGATGAATGTTTAGATTTTAACAAGTAAGACCTAAATATAAATATGTCGACAATGTCTACGTAATTGTCGACAAGATATTGTTTACGTTGTCTACACGATATTGTTTACTTTATCTATACACTTCAATTACGCGTCGAGAAATAAAACATAGCACAGGTTTGCAAAAAAATGTTAAAATAATTGCATTCCGTACGGCTCATAAAATACCGCGTAAACTTAAGCTTTCTCGTATAAGTATCCAAAAATTATTTTCATGGAGTCAAAAAGGCTTAACATAATTATAAATAAATATATATTTTTTATTAAAAAACGATTTACAATAAAAATGAAAATATTTTAATGCTAAATTAAACGTATTTTCGCTCGAGTTAGTTCTAGAAAGAATCCTTTGATAATTTACCCGTAAATATAATTATGATACAACAAAAACAACATCAACAAAATAAAAAAAAATACTAAAACAGGAGGGAAATCTATCATAAAATTTATGGAAAAATTCCAACAACAATAATAATCATCGTAATAAATAAAACGTACATATAATATAAATTATAATGAACAGCGATAAGACATGGAAAAGAAATATGTAAGGTAAATTTGAAAACACCGACAGTCACACAAAAAAAAATAACTTTTATTGTGACAAATTTTTCATTTTTACTCTTTTGGAAATTCAAAATGCAACTCAAAGTATTTCATTGATAAACTTTGCAATTTTTCCATCTCAAAAATATATTTCGTAAAAAAGGAAAACTAAGAAAAGCTTTACGAAAGAAAAACTTCATTTAAACTTGAGATTTTTCTTCGTATATACAAATAAATATATTTTCAGGTAAAGGTCTTTCAATTCTTTCGAAATATTTTGTTTTGTCATTTTTCCGTCTTTAGAAAATAGTCTTGTGCTGTTATGGAAAATCAAGAACAATCGTTTTGTAAAGGTTGGTTAAACTTTTCGCAACGATTTTTTTTTGTTTTCTGTCGTTTGCTTGTTTATCAATGAATTGTGATAAATACCAAATGCTTTTGTTTATGTACCTGTTTGGTCAACTGCTTTAAGTCAAGTTGTGTATACTTAAAATTTAATTTTAATTAACTCCGGTAAATGTGTTTGGTTGCAACTTGGAGTATGTTACGAAGAAGTTTACATGTCCAGTACATATTACATAGATACCATGGTGTTACATGAATGGTTTAACATATACTATAAGATTCTCTTATCGTGCACCATCCACATTCATACGTCTTTTTCGAAACGCGGGTGTTTTCTTTATTGATTTACTGAGAAACTGAACTATTTTATTCAGTACGAACTAGATTATGTCTTAAGACTAGTACTCAGATCGATTTCGCGTGAAATTTCAATGCATAGTTATCGCAATGCACCAAAGATGGCGCGCATAAACTCTACAAATTTGTTTCACGCAAAAAAATGTTTCAAACCATTGTTTTTCACGTGAAATTTGAACATTTGAACTGTTAGAACATTTTAACTCTCAAAAAAAAATTCAATTCTATTTCACGTGAAAATAAATAAATTTTTCCAAGCGGCTCAGTGCTTAAAGCTGTGGCAGTGGGAGCGGGAGGTACCGGGTTGGAATCCCGATAGTGGGAGCAGAACTCATGGACCGACCCATCTTTCATGTCAGTACTATAGCCGTACGTCCTCGATTTAGACATTCAAAAATAGGACGTAAATAAGCGAACCGCGGTAGAGTTTGGGAGAGCCTTGAGCCTCAAAAATGATTGCATAAAAGTACAAGATATAAAAAAAAATAAATACATTTTTAGAGACCGCGGTAAAATTTCATTTCACTTTGATCTGTGTTAGCCTTAAAGCCTAGTACTTAGATCAAAGTTAAATGGAAGTTTACCGCGGTCTCCAAAAATTTATTTATTTTCACGAGAAATAAAAATGAATGTTTTTATTGGAGAATTTTGGTATTTGACATATCACAACAACTTATCACAGAAATAAAAATCACAAATTATTCAAAATCTAACAAAATTGTATCATAAAACTTTATCACATCTAGTTACTTCACATGAAAACTTCACATGAAAAACCCATACTATCATACTTCACATGAAAAAAGTGGTTAAAATCATTATTTTCACGTAAAACTAATTTGTAGAGTTTTTGCGCGACATCTATGATGCATTGAGAAAAATATTTTTTTTCGCTGTTGAACTGAATATATCGAAAACCAAAATGAAATTTTTCATTCCTGAGTTTGCATTGATAAAATCGTATGGAAATCTGAGAACTAGCCTTTATAAGGTAAAATTAAATTCGGGAAGAACCTTTGTTTTTAGATGTGGCTTGTGTATTTTATTTTCATGCCACTTAAATGATTTACTATCAAATATTGATTTATATCTGGTACATATGCTGAGAATACGTAAATTTTCAGTTTGGAATATTTTTGGACTTAATCACACAAAGTAGTTATCCAAAATGCTACCTAGCTTCGATCCAATCTTTCGTGATGCAGCACGACCCAAGTTATCTATACTATCATGCTTTAGCACTCACATAAGAAATGTTTTATTCTTGATTGTGAGCTACTTTACTGAGCTAATGCAAATCCATGCAAGTTTATACTCGCAAGAGCTTTTCTTGAGTGTCTTTAAAACTGCTTGATTCTGTGTTAAATTCAGATTCTTGCACTATTAGTGCCTTTTTAGTGTAGGTGAATTTAATTCGAATCGTATCAATGTCAGTGTATCGATTCGCTCAGAGAAAATTCATCAAAATCTCTTTATTTCGACATAGTGTTTAGTAAGAGGTTCCGTATATTAACACCACCCATTCGCGCGTTTACCCATATAGAAAAATATAATAATTTCGTTCCACGTTACATGTCTCGCTAACTAGTGCCACTGGCGATAGATTCGCTTTGTTTCACAAGACAACTGTTATTATAACCTGAGGGGATAATATTGTGTAACTGATTGAAAGCATGTTCTCTGCCCTCGGATGACTCATTGTTTCTCCAATCTAAGATAATTTCAATTTGAAGTAGGGCTTTCTATGGAAGCCATTTTATAATTTTCAAGTAATTTACTTTTTATGTTCAATGGGGTATCCCAGTCCAAGTTTCATTGATGTTATTGTCGAAGATTGCCTGTTTCTCCTATAATATCTACCATGACAGTAACAAAATCACTAAAGATGAAGTTTTGCAAAAAAATCAATCCGCTTTCCCCGTGGTCGTAAAATAATTTTCCAACATGTCTAATTATATTTCCAGCTGGTCAATGCTTCTGTATCAGCTATACCTTTATGTTGATAGGTAAACCTAAAGATAAGAGCGGTTGATTTCTTCTGTAAATGTTGTAGTTTAATCTGAATACACTTAACGTTTTCGGAAATTTAATTAGCTTCTCTATGTACTAACCCAGGTATTTAAAGAAATCTACCTAGCCTTCTTTCTAGTGAAGGTAAATTTTTTGCAGCCCTTTTCCGCTGGAATATCGTTGAGATATTTGCCACTCCACCAAAAAGTTTACTTCTTAGGGTCATCTGTCTCCTGTATATGAACTGTTCTAGTAATGCATCGTCTATAACCAGAGACTCAGCGGTAGAGATCTTTGCAGTAAAATAGTAAGATTTTTAAAATTTATTTGTGATTAAGAGAAACATAATGTCGACTGTATAACATCAGGAATTACTACAGTTAGGCTAACTGAACCTATTCCTTTGTATTTTATGGGATTGCTTTTAACTTTACGGTTAACTCCTTCCGTGTAAATTCCTAATTATCAGTAGTTACCACATTCAGTAATGGACACCATCTCTTGCATGATCCGCCACACATATGATCACTGTTTAAAACATGACCAGCACACCGAACAGCGGATAGTGCTGCGACAGGTTATAGAGCCAACGACGGAGGCCACTTGATTTACTCATCACATTTACCGCATGACTTCCTTCAGCTTGTGTTAATTTTTTCAAAGTATTCTAAGTAATTTGTTCAACGTATTTTTTCATCAATCGTGATCCAGTCATCCATCTATTTTAATAATTATTCATAACTAAAGATATCATTTTTTATTTATAAAACAACCGAGTAAGTAATCATGCAACCCCTACAGTATAAAATTTATCTCTAAAACCACATCAGCACGATAAAATCCAGCCCTTTGAAGTCTAAAATAAAAAACATCAAAAGAAATGTAATACGCGATGTATAGTTAACTCATATTTCACTAATAGTTCATTTCACTTTAAATCAGATCAAAAGTAACCATGGTTAATCGATTGCCCGTAGTAACGTCTATTCGCACGAATACCGTCTCTATTAAATATTTTGCACCACTTTTATCTTCGAAATACATCGGAAAGATATATCGAATATGTATGTGATGTTATCAAACTATTCACATACAGAAATACCTGGTATAAGTGAGTGTAACGAAGGAATGAGCGAAGGTAGAGTAAAGTAGATTTTCCACCTTAAATTGTATCAATAAGAACAGAAAACTACAAAAATCCTATTATTAGTTGCCTTCGTCATTATTTCAAATCTCAAATCAAATTATTATTATTATTATTACTAGGTATATGTATGTCTGTACACAAAAAAGTAGAAACTGCTGAAGCTCACAAAAAATCTGAGCAAAAAAAAGCAAAACTTTTGACTCAGGTAATTAAAAAAGTTGTATTTTTCTAAAAGTTCACATATTTTTAATATTATAAATTATATAATTTTATGATGTTTTTCTCGTTTTGTATATTATGTTTGCTTCTTATATGTGAAATATTCTAATTAATAATATTATTACAGAAAAGGAGATATAATTAGTAATATACGTAGCTTCGGTATATATAAGCTCCTATATTTATTCATGTATATACGGTTGTTAGCTTTATTATAGTGAAATGGAAAACGAAACTATTAACCTGTTTATGTATACGAGTATGTTGTCTCTATAAACTTTTCGATAAAACTCTGGGAAAAGTTTTGTGTTTCAATAATTAGATCCGAAAATATGAAAAATGAAAATCATCTTATACATATACATATATAACTTGATTGGTATTTGCTGTATATCTTACTTGGTATACACAAATACCTATATAGATGATATAGGAATATGGTTACATTTTTGGTTTTTGCTGACGAAGCATAAAAAATCAAAAATCATAGTTCGACTCGATGATTTATTTCGAATTTACTATATCAAATATTTTACTTACGTTTGTTACGGCAAAAGCTGTCTGTTAACGAATTAAAGGGAGAAAAATCGAAACGGAATTATATAAATTTGATTAACCTATTTAAAATTTATGTAATCAATATTTAAATCTCGGTGTAACGACATAATTTAGACATTGTTAACATATTTAATTCAGAGAGTCGCGATGTATATATATATATATATATATATATATATATATATATATATTATATATATATATATATATATATATATATATATATATATATATATACATATATATATATATATATATATATATATATATATATATATATATATATATATATGTATATATATATATATATATTATATATATAAATATATATATATATATATATATATATATATATATATATATATATATATATATATATATATATATATATATATATATATATATATATATATATATACATATATATATACATATATATATATAAATATTTATATATATATATATATATATATATATATATATATATATATATATATATATATATATATATACATATATATATATATATATATATATATATATATATATATATATATATATATATATATATATATATATATATATATATATATATATATATATATATATATATATATATATATATATATATATATATATATATATATGTATATATATATATATATATAATATATATATATATATAAACACGGGTAATTATTATCCCATTGAAAAATTTTTGACAACAGCCCATTGGAAAAATTATCACAATTTATAAAGATAACGGAAAAATATTTTAACAAAAAAACATGTATTTAAATAAATTGGTTTTTTTCTGAGTTTTCCGATTATACTAAACGGCGGGAACTATAGCGACAAACATTTTTGAGTAGGTTTAGACCTATGCAACCGGAAAATTAAATAAAATTTTCAAAAAGCAGGGCTTCTGGTAGTTAGGATTAAGGATATTTGAAGAAATTACCATATATTTAAAGAGACACATCGAGCATTCGGGATGCCCAAAAAACATTTTCCAATCTCATTTCCATCAAATATATTCAATTCTATCAAAATCGGTTAAGAAATGGCAGAGTTCCGTCCCAGATGGCGATCTCTAGAATATGACCCAGGTGGTCATATTCTAGAGCTTTTTTGAAAAACCATTTTAAATTTCAACTTCTATTCGACATGCCTAGTCCCATCATAATCGATTAGGAATTGACCGAGTTTTGTCTCAAATGGAAATATTTCAGAACTTCTTCTGAATGGATTCTAGCCGCTGTACGTCACACAGGAAGATCCCGACTGAGTTTGCCTGACAAAGTCGAACTATACCTTCGTATGCTTGTAATGTCGCTACTAAAAATCTCGAGTTAATGAATCGAGATAAATGAAGGACCACATGCTGTATTTAAAGTTTATTTGTGGGTATGATAGCTAAACAACGATGATGAGAAAGAGAGTCGCATAATTGAAATTTGTCACTGCCACTCTATCAGAATCCCCAAAGGGATAGACGAAAACACGGCATAATGTAATTCGATACTGTATATATTTACTGACATACATCCCAAGTTAGGAAAATTATTTACTTATACGAATATTTCAATATTAAAATGTATTAATTATATTCCTTAACAAATGGTTCTTCTCAAAATGATGTTTTTCCTCAGAATGTCTATCGTTTAAGAATAACAAGAAAATTCGAAAAAGCCGACTTCAACAAATTCTGTACAGTAACTTGAAAGATTTCCTTAATTTTCCTAAGTGCCTAAAACTATATGTTTAAAAACATTTAAAGTACTTTTCTATAGAGCATAGATCTTGACATATACAAAATGTACACGAGGAATCTTGGGGCAGTTAAATTTACCATAATTCTGTACTGAATGCTTCGAATCACACTGTCATCACTTAACTTGCGTTATTATTAAGTTC
>OZ010738.1:24875918-25079767 GCA_963932295.1 Tipula lateralis | reverse complement strand
GCGATATATATAATATATATATATATATATATATATATATATATATATATATATATATATATATATATATATATATATATATATATATATACATATATATATATATATATATATATATATATGTATATATATACATATATATATATATATATATATATATATATATATATATATATATATATATATATGTGTGTATATATATATATATATATATATATATATATATATATATATATATATATATATATATATATATATATATATATATATATATATATATATATATATATATATATATATATATAAATATATATTATATATAAAACGGAGCGTATATTAACCTTGCAGGTTACATCAATAAGCTGAACTGGCACATTTGGAATTCAAGAACTGGTGTCTTTTCAACGTCTGAAAATGCCTTTTGACTGCCTTTGGTGTGATGAAATATTTGCGATATGAGACTCTAATGTAAACTTATATATTCATCTCTCCAATATTTTCAAATAAACAAAGAGATAGAAAATAAATCTGTCGATTTTGGATTTATAATGTCAACATTTCTCTCCTTAGTAGTTGAAGTTATATCATTCAATTTATTCATATCTGGCATTATGCTTTTCACATGAATTGCACAGTCACAGAGTTCAGTAAAATGATTGGTTTGTAGAATATTATTGGAAATAATGCTACTAAACGAGCGGAATTAAATGGTCTATTGCTCGTCAAATTGTTTTTCTGTTGACAAGTTGACCAAAGTAGCTATAAGCCCAAGGGATATAAACTAGCAGTCCTCTCGAAATCTATATTATATAAGGCATTCAGTTATTGCAGCTAGTTATATGAAATGTTAATTCTATATACCTGTATAGTACTGATTTGGCGGATGTTTTAGAGTAATAGTTCTGCATTTCAATAGGGGTTATTAATATATTTTCTCTAGTAATTATACACAGTAACTTCCTTTAAACATGATAATATAGGTATGATAACTGCGCCAGAATTATGTTCAAATATTTTAAACCTGAGACATTGTCAAAGAGACTATACTCCTCAAATTAAATCGAGTGCAAACTACTTATTAGTTTTTCTTGCAACTAGATCGTTCTTTCATAATTCAGCTTTTCATCCTTTTAGTTGGATTTTATTATATCTGTTACCATAGCCAGCCATCATAATAAGCTTTGCTGTTACACAGGATACGCGCCAATTTAAAGTGCATTTGAACTTTCCACCTTTTGATTTTGCTGTTTCTTGGAAATCGTATTATAAATGTATGTAGAGTGCATATATGTATATATATATATATATATATATATATATATATATATATATATATATATATATATATATATATATATATATATATATATATATATATATATATACAGGATGATCCGGTTTGGGATGCTAATCCGTTTAGGCGTGATTCCTTGGTTCATTCTGAGAAAAAAATCGTAGTCTGATTTATTAATTTTTTTCTGAGAAAAAAATACTAGTCTAATACGACTAAGCTGGTTGCTATCGAATAAGTATTTCGGAAGTTACAGTTCAATATTTGTGAGTATCTTTGTTTTGGACCGAATTTTTTAAACACCCTGTATCTCAAAGGATATCAAAAATGAATCCCCCCTCACCATACGATTTTTTTCTCAGAATGAACCAAGAAATCACGCCTTAACGGATTAGCATCCCAAACTGGATCACCCTGTATATATAAATATATACATATAAATATATATATATATATATATATATATATATATACATATATATATATATATATATATATATATATATATATATATATATATATTTATATATATATATATATATATATATATATATATATATATATATATATATATATATATATATATATATATATATATTTACATAGATATATAGATATATATATATATATATATATATATATATATATATATATATATATATATATATATATATATATATAGTTATGTTGTTTTCTCAGTTTCAGGTATTCTTAGGTATTTCAAAATTATCAACTTGGTTAGTGTCATTTTTTAACAGCAGGCGAATAAAGTATTAGATCACGGAAAGAAATTCCTTATTGAGAGTGGAATATACTTAGATCGATTGAGACCATAGTTTACTTAATATCAAAAATTCAATTGATACAGATCGATTGAGTTCATAGTTTACTTAATATCCAAAATTCAAAAAGATTTGTATTATTTTTATAATTGATATAATGACACAATAATTTTGACTGTGTCAAAGTTGAGAACAGGCTATCGAGAATTTTTGCAATTACTTCTGGTGTTCGACAAGGAGATGCGCTGTCCCCGGTACTTTTTAATCTCATGTTGGAATACATCCTTCGTAAAAGTGCAACACCTCAGGACAACATCTTATTCCGACAATCCAATCAACTTCTTGCGTATGCAGATGATATCTGTGTGATTGGATTAAATGGCAACGGAGTGAAAGAGATACTTGATCCACTGGAACAGTTTTCAGCTTCCGTTGGTCTCAAAATCAATGAGTCCAAAACCAAATATCTGATATCTGGTTTTCGAGACCAAGACGCAAGTGATTTCAGTAGTGGAAACCACACGTTTGAAGGAGTGATGAGATTCAAGTATATCTTGGATCTCTCATTACTCACGATAATAATGTGGGAGAGGATATCAAGGTTCGTCTTGCCGCTGGCAATCGGGCTTTGTATCCTCTACGTCCACTGCTGAAATCAAAATATCTTGCAAATACGGATAAGCTGAAACTGTACAGAGTGTTGATCAGACCCGTTGTCATGTAAGGATGTGAGAGTTGGACCTTGACGGATGAGTACGAAAGATTGCTTCTAACATTCGAGAGAAGAATCATGCGTGTGATATATGGCCCAAAACGCGACGTTGATGGCACATACCGAGTTCTATTCAATCACGAGATCAGGAATTTAATGCAAATTCCTGATATCGTGCATGAAATCAAAGGACAGCGAATACGCTGGCTCGGTCACGTTCTGCGTGCTGATCCAAAACGAATGATACAGCGATATTTAAAGGGAGAACCGCCTTTCGGTAGACGAAGAGGTCGCTGTCGGCGACGATGGCTCCACGGCGTAGAGAGCGATCTTGCATCTTCTGGTTGCTTGCAACAATATGAAGAGCTGGCTCGTGATCGAAACCGATGGAGCCAGATAGTTGACACGGTACGGGCCAATTATGGCCTGTAAAGACCGATAAAAAAAAAAAAAAAATAATAATGACACAAATATTTAAATTTAATTTATCAGTAATGATTAGATCAGACAGAACTGAAAAAATTTAAAAGGAAATGCTTGATTCAATTATTGGTTTCAGCGTTGAATTGAATTTTTTCTTATATTTATCGAAAATACTTAAATCAATCTCATGGCACATCAAAATGTGGTTTCCGGTCTAAATTCCAGATACATAAAAAAGTTGTTAAAGAAATTGAATTGAGTAAACAAGTCAATTCAAAAAACTATATATAAGCTTTTACAGGTTTCATAATTAAATTAAAGGCTGAAAACGGCCCTCAACTTAGCGTCTCAACTGAGAGCTTACCAACCATTATAAGTATTTTGTGCATTTGTTGAGAATCGATCAACGGGGAGAATCGAACTCGAGACTGCGGCTTATGAGAGACAATTCTCTTAACCTAAATCATTCATCTAATACATAATGTGTAATTCATTGATTTTAAATAACTACTAAGAGCACGTTTGCAGATTGGATCACCTTAATCGAAACTGTAGAAAATGTATTTCTATAAAATTGAGGCTCTATACATAATAAGTTTAGAGTACTTTCACTCAATTGTGAGTTATTACCATAAGGTTTATCTTTCATTTCTCGTTTTTGGTACCCTCTTCCTGAATTTAACCATCTATTCAATTTTTTCTCAATAAATCGATTGTTTCATTGGCTGCATGAAACCACTAAATAGTCAAACCATCAAATGTTGGGCTTAAAATTTTTGTTATAATGTATTTGTAGTGAAACCATTGACATTGTTTAACATCGTTAGCAGATACTTGGTTTTTTAAAAACCCATATAGTGTTAATATATATGATTTACGTAGTCTTCTAATCAATGAGCCTTATCAGAAGCTTTTAGTTTTTTTTAAAGATTTTTCTTCTAATTACCAATGTAAACAAAATTGTTTGCTAAAAATTCACTAGGGTAATTTCTGAAAAAATTGTGAAAAATTTTCAGCCTTTTAGTTTCTGTTTCACACTAAACTCAATAACAAACTTACAACATTCCAAACTAAGACATTCTATTCCGATTTCAAATCTTATTCGAATTCTTAGGAGTTTGCTAATTCATGTTTTGAAAGTTAATGTTTGATGGTTTCCATTCAATAAGCAGTCAGTTTCGAGTTAATTGATGGTAATTAGCAATGGTTTTAATTTGGAAAATATTTGTTCCGCGACTGCACTACTATGCGGCAAACTCAATAAACCGCCGTCGTTCAATCCGTTCATTTAATCCGTTTTTTAAATCAAATTTTCTTTCCCCAAAATTCTCCGAGTTAAGCTATCTTCAAATTTCAAATGATGACGCCGAGTTCGAAACTCTTCTTCAGTCTATTCAAAATTTTCATTTATTTGCGGAAAAATGTTAAGTAACAGTATTATAGTTTCACCTAATTTTTGAGGATCTAAATGTTATTGTAATTTTTTTTTTAATACGCTTTAATTGGGTGAGGGCGATTTAAATGGGTGCACAATTGGATATAAAACTTCTTACATCACTTTTTTTATTTTTGAGAACAAACGGTCAAGGAACAAAACGTATCTTCGATTAAATTGGTTAGAATATTGATGTACATACTACTGTACAATCCGTACCAACAGTAATGTATACATGATTTAATACATATATGTACATAATAATGTACATTCCGATTAAATAGATGTTTATATTTTGATGTTTATATTTTAAATTTTGTACATTAGAAACATGAGTCGAAAAATATACCGCACTGAACAGGAACTTATTGATATCCTTAATACATGGGATTCCGATTAAGAGGATTTTGTTGATACGAAGGAAAATGAAATTGATAAAATACAAGAAAATATCGCTTCAAGGGAACAGATGTCTGATAAAATATATGAAGCGGAAGTAGAGAATAACATGGATGAGCGAATAGACGAATTCCTATCAAATGCACAAATTCTTGCCATCGGAACTGACCAACCGGAAATAATTTTGGATGACAATGTGCAGATTGTAGTAGTTGATAACTTCCAAAATTTTCACTATACTAAAAAAGAAAATATTAAATGGAGTCGTTCAAAGTTTCAGCCCCTTGTTTCAGAAATGGATCCAATCGATTTACCTGATTTGCCGTCAGTAAAAACTCCATCGGAGTACTTCCAAAATTATTCACGTAGCAACATTTTTGAGGATATTGCGTTTTTTACAAACGTATATGCTGAACAGCAAATGGTAAACGGAAATAAACATACCACAAAAATGAAATCATACAGTTATTTGGGCTACACATAGCAATGGGATGCATCAAACTTTCCAGAATTCGTCTTTATTTTGGCAAAACTGTAGGTCTTTTGGATTTGGTGCAGCCACCGTACAACATTTAGCAAATCGTCTAAAAAATGCAGGACATTTTATTTACTGTAGCAATTTATTCACCTCCAGCTATTGGAAGTTTTGAAAAATAAACAAATTAACGCAGCTGGCACAATCAAAATAGGTTTGCTAAGCGGCCTCTACTTGCAGACGATGAAATTGAAAAAAAACAGAGAGGATATTCAGATAGTGTTACGATCGCCGATGGGAAAATTGTTGTATTTTAGTGGATGGACTCGAAGCCAGTTTTTCTAGCTTCAAATTTAGTTGGAATTGGAACCGAAGATGAAGTAAGACGTTGGGACAAACACTCTAAGTCACACGTGTTTGTGAAACGTCCAGAAATCATTAAGTGTTACAATACCACGATGGGAAGAGTTGATCTACTAGACCAACTTATAAGTTATTATAGGACTTCTATTTTGTCCCGCAAGTGGTATTTAAGAATGTTTACACATTTTACTGATTTAGCAGTGACCGCGTCTTGGTTAGAGTATCGAAAAGATTGCGATTTGAACAATGTAAAGAAAAACAACAATATGGATTTATTACATTTTCGAATGTACTTAGCGCACTTCATGTTGCAAATGAAAACTGCTCCAAAGCGGGGACGCCCATCTAACGCGGAAAACATGGAAACAGGATGCTCGTCAGATTCATCTCCGATGGCAAAACGAGAATTCGAAGAACGTCCTACAAAAGATATGCAATACGACAGGTTTGATCATGTGCCCCGACATGATCAAAAAAAAGAAGCCAGTCGCTGCAAAAATCGCAATTGTAAAGGTCGATCACACATTATGTGTGAGAAATGTTTAGTCCATTTATGTTTAAATAGAGATAGAAATTGTTTTTCAGAATTTCATCGGAATAATTAGATTTCTTTAAAATTGCACTCTGATCTTATGAAATTCCAATCCAAGTGTAATAACAATATAGATTTATTTTCATAATTATTAGATACTTTATATATATATATATATATATATATATATATATATATATATATATATATATATATATATATATATATATATATATATATATATATATATATATATATATATATATTATATATATATATATATATATATATATATATATATATATATATATATATATATATATATATATATATATATATATTTATATATATATATATATATATATATATATATATATATATATATATATATATATATATATATATATATATATATATAATATATATATATATATAAACTATTATACAATTTATTTTTTAGTAAAACTAACCAATTATATAAAACTTTTAATATCAGATGTAGTTTCAATAACTACATACATTTGTGAGTTCGAAATGTACACAATAATGTACAGTCTCCAAAATCATCGCCCGTATTTTTGTTTATTTTTTTTTATTGTTTTGTTTTATCCATTATTAATAATTATTATATTTGATAGTAAAATAATTTTCAAGGTCTAAGGGAACAATTTCGAATGAAAGGGTTAACATAATTATTCATTATTTCAATTATTTTCACAATAAATTAAGATGAATGGCACAAAACGAAATATTAAAATTATTAATTGACCATAAAAAATCATCCATCTTTATTTTTCCTATAAAATATTTCTCCAGTACTGAATAAAAACACTTCTCTTGATATATTTTGTCAGTACTGCTATAATTATTTTCTCAGTAACCATAAAAATTTATTCAATACTGAATAAATTTTTTGTACTGAAAATATTTTTTATTTCTCTCGCACTTTAAGAAAAATTATATTTTTTATCGCGCCTTGACTATTTTGTCAGTATTTTTTCATAATGGAAATCAGGGTGGTCATTTTTTGGCGCTTTATCACATTTCGTAATAAAAACTATGATATAATGAAATTGTCGTAGCTTACTGCAGGTTAATTATGAATGAACAACTTCAAGTCATTTATTGAAACGAATAAAAAAGACGGCAATATATTCCATCTCGCTTTTACTTATCAAAATTTTAAACTGTTACTCATATGTCATGTAAACATGGCCTCCAATATCATTAATTAAGTTAACTTCCTATACTTACCCTATCAAAAAAAATTCTCACTACCTATTTAACTACTTCATATAAAAAATGATATAATTAATTTCTGGGCGATGCGAAACGTCAAAATATTCATTTCTCCTTAAAATTCATTATTTCCCCTTTATTGTTTATTCCACAGTGTTTGTAGACTTATTTAATGTTTTTTATATCACGAAAAAAGTCTCCAACCGTGATATAGAAGTATGACAAAGCACCACAAAATGACCACCCAGGTTTAATCCGAAAATCAAATCCGAAATTCAAAAACATTGATCCTAAAAATCTTTGCCTGGGATAACTCCAGATTGTGTTAATTTAATACATCAGATTCAAAATTTGCTATAGGAAGTACCTTTTAAAAAATCCCCGAAAATATTTTGACATTTTTGCGAAAATTTTACTTTTCACACCGAATTGTGAGAACAAAATATTAGTTTATCTTTTCGGATAATTTTCATTTTGTGCTCGAACCTGTGGAGTAAATTTTATACAAACGGATAAAAATAAGGAACTTTTTCTGGATTGAAACATATTTACAAATTAAATGTCGCACTTTGTCATATCATTGTTAAAGTAATGATAATGGCTTACCTAAATATAAACATATATCTGTTGTCTATATGTGGAAAAAAAATTAATTAATTAAACATAAAAATATATATATAGATATTAATTATATTTGTAAATATTTTAGATTTTAATTAAAAATTCGACTCGCAAAAAATTCAATTTAATTAAATAAAAATGTATGTATAAAAGAAAATATTTTGTGCTCTACATTTCCATATACATAAACCTATATTATATGTTATATATGTATTTATGTTTACTTCGGTTATAAATAATATTTATGTTTATTTTTATTATTATTTTTCAAAGGATTTATATGTAAATATAAAGGTTTTTATTAATTAATTATTCCTTTATTTTTTTTTTACACAAAATAAATGTATTCACTTATTCCTATTTTACGAGAACATATATGTATGTATGTAATACACTTGTTATGAGTGAATTATATGTAACGAGATGGGAATTTATGTTGTTCTGTATACACAGCGAATAAGTAAAGAAACGATTTTTTTTTATATTTAATGTTTGAAATACATAATTATTTTACATTTATGTAAATTAAAGTGGCTTTTTGTTGTTGTTATATTTTATGATTAGATTGAAAAAGCTTCGCGTAAATTAAGTACAAATATATATATTGAGGTTTGAGTCTTTTTTTTTAAGTGAAAAGCCTAGTTTTTTTGTCGCCCTTATATATAGCCGGTGTAAGATTAAACCTCGAGGCAAATATAATGTTTTGTACCCTATATACCCATATATATGTACATTTATTTGACATTGACAATATTTATATACGTATACACATATAAAAAATACGAAATCATTACAATCAGTCTGCTTATTTTGATTTCTTCTTAAAAAAAACTGCTCATAAAGGAAAATCGAAAAATAAACTTTTTTTTTTTTGTTAATGCTGACAGTTCATAATTTTTTATATTATTTATTGATAAATCATATTGAGTCATAAGATGACATACCTATCAAATAAAGAAAGTTATACACACACACACATATATATATGTACAAAAAGTTGTTCGATATTTTTGTGCTTTATCATTCTTAATAACAAAACACCGCCACCATCATCACCAACAGTTTCGCAGTATCACCATACCAGCATCATCATCGTGATGACGATAAAGAGGAAAGAAAAGCAATCAAATCTTATTCAATAATAAATAAAGCGACGAGGAATAAAGAATTATTTCAATTTACTGTTACACATTCTTATTATGTTAAATAAATTAATTTTTTTGCGCTTATATATATATATATGTATATAGATTGTGGATTATATTGTTATCATTAAGATGTCCTTTTTTATGTGTGCATGTGTTAGAGTTGTGTGGAAAATCTTGTCGAGATAGATAATAGAATTTACCATTTTGATAGATAAAATAAACATTTCTATTATTTAACCATTATTGTCATATCATTTCTTAATATTTTGTGCTTTATAATACAATAAAAGCGCCTTTTTGGACAAATTCGAAAATATCACTTCTCTGCTTCAAAGTGTTTTTCCATTTTCCGTTAAGTTGCTTACAATAGTTTATGATGTTTTATTTTTAAGAAATCAGAAATGTAGGAGGCATCGATATTTGGTAGCATCCTGCCTCTTAACATCATGACTAAACCAAATTATTATAATTATTTTGTAAACCAAATCTCTTCCATGGATGTCTTATATTGTGCTCTAACTACTCATATTTAGATAGTAAATTGAAATTAATTTGTAAGATTATTAAGGTTGATTGGAAATGTTTGTCGAAGGTAAGTTAGAGATTTTACTCGTCCGCCAAAGCTTTTTTCAATCTTATGACGTGTAAGAATAAATGAAATGTTCAGACCTTCGCAAGAAATAATATTTTTAAAAAATCAAGGCATTCAATGATATTGAAATTATGTAAATGAAACTGAATATACGCGCTCCTTTACAGCTGTTGTTGGTCTAACAGTCATCAATCCTTGGAATAATTTTTTTAATAAATTTCCTTTTTTCTGCCTTAATCAAATGATTTTAATTCATTTTTTATAGAACAATTTTCTGAGCTAACAGAAACAACTACAATTGAACTAATAATATGTCGATCAGAGCTATCGATCAACATTTTCATTATGCCAAATTGAGTTGACCGCGCCATCTGGTTTTTTTTCACTATTGCCTAGATTATATGTAAATCAAAAAGTTTGGCAAAAAAGCCTTTACACTGATTTATACCTATTTGTAAACTAGTATTGGTGACAAAAGTGCATTATAGATTGGTCAATACAGTTTTTAAGCAAATTTCGATTTGTTTGCAAACGATGCGGGGGTCAGAACATAAATCAAGCTATAATGAGAATGATTTTCTATTGACTTCACAATCAAGCCCCTCCACAAATACGATAAATAGAACTAATTTACTTCGTTGCAAAAATCCTACCATTCATCAACCATTTGAATGAGTTATTTTTGAAATATGCACCAATTGGGATGAATGTTACGGTTGATGAAGCTATGGTTCTATACTACGGTCATCATTCTTGTAAGCAGTTTATAAGGAATAAATCTGTTCGTTTTGGCTACAAAGCTTGGGTAGCCGCCAGCCCGTTGGCTCACTGTTATTTATTTGATGTTTATCAGGGTCGAAATCAAGATCGCGACGTGAATCTTGGATTAGGAGAATCAATTGTTCTAGATTTTGCTAAAAAAATCAAAAAAAAAGGTTTCCAGACCTATCATTTTCGTTTTTCTTCGACAATTTCTTTTCCGGGCCAAACCTTATATCAGCACTTAAGGATATTGGATGCGCTGGAACAGGAACGCCCCGAGAAAACCGGTTAAAATATATAAAAATGGATGATAAAAAGCAAATCAACAAAAAGCCCCGCGGATACTTTGAAAACTACATAGATACACAAAACCATGCCTTTTTGACAAGATGGAAAGACAATAAAATTGTTTCAATAATATTCAATTCGTTTGGAACATATCCGTTAGCTACCGCACACCGTTACATCCATTCGGAGGCGAAGAAAATTGATATTCCCCAGCCACAAGTAGTTGCACGATACAATAAAAATATGGGTGGTGTCGATCTTTTAGATCGACATATTTCGAATTATCGGATGAGCATTAGGGGCAAAAAGTTTTATATGCCGATCGTACTGTAGATGCTAGATTTGGCAGTTACCAATGCATGGTCATTAGCTAAAAGCTATAACTTAAAAAGGATCAGCTTAAATTTCGCGCAGAATTGAGCGAGGCGTTACTAATGCATCATGAAAAACTGTTAACACAGGGTAAATCGTCCAAACTTCCAGAATATCTGGCTTCGTCCATGAAGTCAGATTCGCGATTACGGTACAAACAATGTCACTCACACACTTTCTATAAATGTGATGTTTGCAATATTCCACTGCATTCAAAATGTGCTTCACACTATCACAAAAAATTAAAATAGCCAATCTTTATTATTTAAATAATTATTATTATAAATTGTTGAATTATTGAAGTTTTTGTATATGTTAACTAATAAATAACATTTATATAAAAATAAAATAATTGTCTTCAACTATCTAGTGGTGCGTTAGCAACAACACCCCATTAATCAACTCCCAGCAAACCAAAATTTTTTTCTTTCATATTTTATTGTTGTATTGATCTTAATTAACAAGGAAATCAAAATAAAAATTTGAAAACATAAAAAAAAACTAAGGTCACACATGGGTCGTGTCGCAACAGTGCTACCTATAGTTACAAAACTTTTACTCGAAATTTTTTTGACTTATTCCCTCCTTTTCTTGAAACGTTAAGTGACCCATTTCGTCAACTAAAATATTATACCGACCGAGTTTCTGTCAAAGAAAGAATGAAATTAGTGTTGCCAAAGTCAAAACAACTTATATGTCAAATTTGAACCGGTTATTTCGACACTGTACATTATTTCGATCGAATAAAGTGTCAATTTGTTTATAAGGAAAAATATCTATATATAAATGTTTGGCTATAACCTTAACATTCATTCTATTCCGTTATGAATCAATGAAAATAAAATAAACGTCCTGATAAGGATAGTCATCCAAGCGTCTTATTATTAAAAAGACTTCCTTCTATATTAGACCGCCCGTTTTAATCAGTTGAATAGGTATCGTGCGATAAGACAGGATAACCACAATGGTGATACCAATCATGCCACTTTAATCCTTAAATACACTGAAAAGAATAACTATAACAAATAACATTCAAATATCTAGATAAAGAGTGCGTTAATAACAGACTGAGTCTATACAGACCCGAGCATACTGGTTTACTCCAGCACATATCAGCCGTGACCAGGCCAAGACATGGCTATGTTCTATTACATGCATCTCAGTAACTACATTGTTCTGATTAAAAATTATCTCCATCAATATTTAGTAATGATTTGAATAAACGATTATTTTACGGCCCTCAATTTGTTAAAACTCAACCATGCCTTTGGGGTTGACAAGCACTTAAACTTCTACAGTACATTACCGATCACGATCTATTCAAGGATAAAGATAAATTCTTCACATCTTACTCGATCTGATGCAGCTTTACATATACCCCGGCAAGATAGTAGATTATCGCAAGGATATCGGAGGATTACTCGCCGTGCGGTTAATCGCAATACATCCTATAATACGCGTATATTCTCGCTCGAATAAATTTGACTCCACGCACGAGAAACAATGAACATTATCTGAAGTTCACCTTTCGCGTAACTTTAGTAAAGAGGTCCAAGGTGAGCTAAAGATAATCGGCTGAAATGTCGTTATTGTGCAAAAAGTTAAACGATAGAATAATTAGCGGATGTTCCAAACGCTGTTAAAAGTTTTCGATAAACACCACATTTAGGATAAACTCTTATATATCGCCAGGAATGTTGTGAGAGTATACCCACGGATTAATCATCAGTATAACGCATATAGTTCTCAAATATTGTCGTAAGAAAAACTCAAACTATACTTTCGTAGTAGTGGACGATGATCTGTACATGACCGTATGTTATTACGGTCATGTAGAAATAATCGTCCTGGTTACTTACTATGCGTGTGGTCAAAGTTGTTCGTGTTTCAACTTTAGCGAATTATATATTATATATAAATATAATATATATATTGTTACGATTTCGCCGAGTGGTTATTCTAATAATTTATCCGGTTCGATCACTGGATTGTGAATATTAAACTCGCAAAGATTAAATTTCAATAAAATTTATTTCCACAAATATTACACAAATATTTCACAAATAATTCACTAATAATTATTTTCACTATTATTTTACACAATATTTATCACTATTATTATTTTAACACTTCACTTTCACTATTATTTTCACTTCCCGATATTAACACTTCAAATTTCAAAATTGAACTGATTCGTAACTCAAATGTCTACACGTATTTATACGACACAAATACTAGTAGAATATTCCATTATTTTTTTCTCTACACTTCGCGAATGTTCTTCTCGTATTTTGTTCGCTCCGCCTATTTCATTCTTTATTTTTATTCTTTTTGTATGTGTAAACATTTGGTTACAGGGTAATCCCTACTGCTATAATTTTCTTCTTGACTATCACAGGTGACATCTGTGATTCGTGACACTACCCTCCGCCCAAACCTGTTCGTCCCGAACAGGATCCAGATCTCTTCCTCTATAGAACGCCAGTCTATCCAGGTGTACAACCTTGGGTTTTCCTCGTACTCCTCTTTGGATCCTATAGATCACATCATTTATTCTTGTTATGACCTTGTACGGTCCCTCCCATCCAGGTTGTAATTTCTGCGATAACCCTTTCTTACGTTGTGGGTTGTGAAGCCATACCAATTGTCCCTCGTCAAATCCTTTATTGTTCGCTCGTACATCATACCGAGCCTTTGTTTTATCACTTGACAATTTTATTTTCTCTCTGACAAATCCGTGTATGTTGTTGATCTCCTCTTTCAAGTTGTCCACATATGCTTGTCCACATTTTGCTGATGATGGGACCGCTCCGAACTTGAGATCGCCTGGTAGTCTTAAATTGTTGCCAAAAAGTATTGTCGCTGGTGTTACTCCTGTTGTATTATGCACCGCCGATCGATAAGCCATTAAAAACAATGGAATACCTTGATCCCAATTCCGCTGGTTTTTATCCACTGTTTTGGCTATAAACTCCTCCAATGTGGCATTGAAACGCTCCACCATGCCATCAGACTGTGGGTGGAAAGGCGTTGTTCGCGTTTTATTAATTCCCAGTAACTGGCACATCTCCTGGAAGACAACCGATTCAAAATTCCGCCCTTGGTCGGAATGCAGTTCCATTGGTACCCCATAACGGCTTATCCAATTGTATACCACTGCATTGGCGATTGTGGTTGTTTCCTGATTTGGAATCGGGTATACCTCTGGCCACTTACTGAAGTAGTCCATTATAACCAATACATATTTGTTGCCACTATCGCTGGTTGGAAATGGTCCTGCAACATCTATGGCAATCCTCTCAAATGGTGCTCCCACATTATATTGTTGCATCGCTCCACGGCTCTTCTTTGCCGGTCCTTTCACGGCCATACATTGGTCACACTTTTGACACCATTCAGCCACTGCCTGTCTACATCCTGCCCAGTAGAATCTTTCACGTACCTTGGCTAACGTTTTGTTGATTCCTAGGTGACCTCCGCTTGTTCCTCCGTGGTATTCCTCCAATATTTCTGCCATCCTGATCCTCGGTACCACCACTAGCGATTGCTTTGTTTTGCCATCGGAGCTTTCCCATGTTCGTTTTAAGCATCCGTCTTCCATGGCTAAACTATCCCATTGGGCCCAGTAAGCCTTGATAGCTGGGCCTTTATCTGCAATATCGCTCCATGTGGGACGACGTTCCTCCTCCATGAATTTGATAATCAATGCCAAATCTGGATCTTCCCGTTGCTCTTTGGAGATAACATCGTTGGTCCATTCATCAGCTGGCAACACTTTCATTAGTCTGATATCGACGATGTTTTCCTTGTTTTCTACCCGTCCGCAATGTTTACAATCCACTCTACATGGTCGTCTTGACAATGCATCCGCATTTCCATGAGCGCTCCCTTTCCGATGTTGGATTTCGTAAACAAAACTCCCCAATCGCTCAATCCACCGTGCTACTTGTCCTTCGGGATTTTTAAACTGAAGTAGCCATGTCAAGGCGCCATGATCCGTTCTTAGCAGAAATGATTGGCCATAAAGGTATTTTCGGAAATGTTCCACACATTTCACTATGGCCAACAATTCTCTTCTTGTTACACAGTAGTTCCGTTCTGGCTACGATAAGATCTTTGAATAATATGCGATGACACGTTCCTGCCCATCGATTTCCTGTGACAACACTCCTCCCAAGCCATAATTGCTTGCATCCGTATCCAAAATAAAACGTTTATTCGGAACCGGATACGAAAGCAATGGTGCTGTACATAATCGCTGCTTCAGTTCATTGAACGCTTCCTCATGTTCATCACTCCATTGGAACGGCTTGTTCTTCTGTGTCAGCTCGTGTAAATTCCTTGCGATGTTGGCAAATCCTGGCACAAATCGTCGATAATATGTGCATAGTCCGATGAAACTCCTTAGTTCATGTAAATTCTGCGGTCTTGGCCAATCCTTTACGGCGGAGATCTTGTCTTCATCTGTATGAATGCCGCTTGTTGTTATTTTGTGTCCCAAATATTTGACTTCAGCCCGGAACAATACACATTTCTTCGGACTTAACTTCAATCCAGCTGCTTGGATTCTTTCGAATACTTCCTCTAGATTACGTAGGTGCTCGTTAAAGTCCTTCCCCATAACGATGATGTCGTCCAAATAAACCAGGCATGTTTTCCAGTGGAGTCCTTTTAGTACGCGTTCCATTAGCCGTTCGAAAGTCGCAGGGGCGTTACAAAGTCCAAATGGCATGACATTGAATTGCCATAATCCATTGCCCACACTGAACGCTGTCTTTTCCTTATCTTCGTCTGCGACCTCTACTTGCCAATAACCGCTCTGCAAATCCAATGTTGAAAACATCCGTGCTCCTGCCAATGTATCCAGTGTGTCGTCGATCCTTGGTAATGGGTAACTATCCTTCTTGGTAACTGTGTTGAGCTTCCGATAATCAACGCAGAATCGAATGCTTCCATCCTTTTTCTCCACCAATACTACTGGTGAACTCCATGGACTCGTTGACTGCTCAATTACTCCCGATGTTTGCATATCAGTTACCATCTTATCTACTTCTGCTTGTTTAGCCAATGGTAATCTTCTTGGCGCTTGTCGAATAGGTGTTGATGTTCCTGTGTCGATCCGGTGTTTAACCATATTTGTTCTGCCATTATCTTCCGGTGCACCACAGAAAATGGACATATATTTTTGAAGCAACTCCTTTGCTGCTTGTTTTTCTTTTGGAGTTAATTGTTCCGTCCATTTCTGTGTTAGTTCCTCCGTTATTTTCCGTTGTCGTTGGTCCTTGGCCTTTACACACGGATTCGCCTCCTCACATTATATAATCGTGGATACTTCCTCACCTCGGCCGATGATAGTTCCCTTTTTGATTGTTTTTGTCACATCCGATAAATTAAGAGCCCTTATCGGAACTCTAAAGTCACAATCCGGTTTAACCAAAGCTTTTCCGATGATAATTTCTTTGGTTTGTAGCTCGTCACTGTTGGCTTCCACAACCCACAACCCTTGTGTTCCAGGACCTCCATCCAATTTCCCCCAAACAACCGTTTCCGAATGTGGTGGTAGCTTCGTCCGATGATCCAATGTTATCCTCCTTACGATTGGCTCCTCCCCGTTGTTCAGTTGCAAAGGCAGTTCGACATTACCGTAGCTCAATGTTCCTCGTCCGACATCCAATACGAATCCATTTCGCTTCATGAAGTCCATTCCCAGGATGACCTCATCCACAATATCCGCAACCAGAACTTCATGTCGAAAACTGTTGTTCCCGATTCGTATTGTAACCTCCTTCTTTCCTTTGATAGCCGCACTGTCGCCTGTCGCCGTTTGTAACTTGAATCCTTCCATAGGTCGAACTCCATTCGTGATAAAATCCGGCCGCACAATCGTTTTCGTTGCTCCAGTGTCTAACGTTATTAAACTGGATCGTCCCTCTACTTCGCCTCGCACCATCAAGCTATCGCCACCTTTTGCCAATCTGGAAATGGGGATGAAGGTTATGGAGCATTTGGTTGTGGGAGTCAGCTTTTGCTCCTCAAAGCTGACTCTTACTCGTTTAACGCCTTCGTTGTTGTTGGGCGTTCCTCCACGGCTGCTGCTTTTCTTTCCTCCGGTGGCCGTCGGTACATCGGCGATGGTGTTCTCGCCCGTTTGCGCCTTATCTCCCAGCATTCCCTTGAGATGTGTCCTATTTTGTCACAAACCCAACATCTGATTTTACTAGTCCCATCCCGGAATCTCGTGGTCCGCCAGTTATCTGCTGGTTTGATGTTATTGCCCTGTTTGTGACTGATTGCTGGTTTCACTTCCACACGACGTACCTTGACTGCTGGTTTGATGATGTTGTTTGCAGTCTCATTGGTTAGTGCACACGCGATGGTTTCCGCAAACGTTGCTTTTGGAGACAATACAACTGCACGTCTCGTATCGGGATCCCGTATACCATCGGTGAAAGCGTCGATCTTGATCCGCTCTGTATATTCTCCTGCCATGTTGTAGTGAGCGAGGTGCACTAACCGCTCTATATCAGCCGCATACTCCTGGAGCGTCTCTCCAACCCGCTGACATCGTCCCTTCAACTCCATACGATGTAACTCCCGTCGATGGTCACCACCGTATTTGCGCTCCAGAGCCAACATGATTTTTCCGTAATCCTCTTGTTCGTATTCCGGCACGATTTGGAGTAGTTCCGCAGCACTTCCCTTTAACGCCACAATTAATGCTGCTACCCGATCCTCTTCACACCAACCGTTCCTTGTGGCCGCCATTTCAAACTGGAGTTTGAAGATGTTGAATGGTGTGGTTCCGTCAAATGTTGGTGGCTTCAATTTAATCGAGCTGGTTGGTCGAGCAATTTGAGCGCTGCCGTTGGTTTTGAGATCCATTAGCTCCTTTTCAAGTTTCTGGAATCGTTGATCGGTCACCTCGATTTGTTGATCTAATTTGTGATCCATTTCCATTTTGATGGTATCGACTTTTGTGTTCAACGTAACGGAAAGCTCTCGAAACTTCTCGTTGACACATTTTTCTTGCTGCTCCAACCGTTCGATGATGTTCTCTTGACCGGTTCTCATGACCTCCTGTTCCGCCAACAATCTTTCTTGATCAGCTCGCATCTGCTCCTTTATATCGCTCTTCATTTGATCTTGGCTGGTAATCATATCGGTTTTTAACCCACCGATCATCTGCTCTTGAACGGAAACCATTTCAGTTTTAAGACCTCCAATCATATGTTGCATTGCGGCCATCAATTGCCCCATATCGAACGCTCCTGATGTTGTTGGGGTAGTTTCTTTAATGACTACATTCTGATCTTCCGCTCTGATCGTTGTTTCTGTTGTTACTTCCACCGCTTGCACCTCGGTTGAATCCGGTGCCCCAAAATTAAATTCATGTTGATCCGGGTCAACATGTTCATCCAACAAAGCAGTACGGAGTCTCAACTGCAACTCATTTCGGTTGCCCACAGTTGGTAGATTCCGTAGCCCCAACTCCTTCTTTAAATCTGCCACTTTTAAGTCCTTTAATTTCATTTTGGATATTCACAATCCCACCGCTGTCACCAATTGTTACGATTTCGCCGAGTGGTTATTCTAATAATTTATCCGGTTCGATCACTGGATTGTGAATATTAAACTCGCAAAGATTAAATTTCAATAAAATTTATTTCCACAAATATTACACAAATATTTCACAAATAATTCACTAATAATTATTTTCACTATTATTTTACACAATATTTATCACTATTATTATTTTAACACTTCACTTTCACTATTATTTTCACTTCCCGATATTAACACTTCAAATTTCAAAATTGAACTGATTCGTAACTCAAATGTCTACACGTATTTATACGACACAAATACTAGTAGAATATTCCATTATTTTTTTCTCTACACTTCGCGAATGTTCTTCTCGTATTTTGTTCGCTCCGCCTATTTCATTCTTTATTTTTATTCTTTTTGTATGTGTAAACATTTGGTTACAGGGTAATCCCTACTGCTATAATTTTCTTCTTGACTATCACAGGTGACATCTGTGATTCGTGACAATATATATATATATATATATATATATATATATATATATATATATATATATATATATATATATATATATATATATATATATATATATATATATATATATATATATATATATATACGTATATATATATATATATATATATATATATATATATTTATATATATATATATATATATATATATATATATATATATATATATATATATATAAATTATTCTTGCAATTTGAAATAAAAAACGTTCAATTTAGTTCAGTTTCAATTAATGACTTTAAATTATATTTTCTTATATAAATGGTTTTTTACATAAAAGATTGTTTTGTCGAGACGTTTGGTTTATCTTTTTCTCGACGGTGATTGGTTCACTCTTAAGCGTGTCGAATCCAAGCCTAAGCTGAACTTTCGAAAGTGGCTGATGAATAATTTTTGAATGTTTTTTTTATAGTTTTGATGAGTACGGTGTTAAGATCGGTTAACTTTACAAAACTAGCTATATCGGCGGTACCCTTCCACAAAATGTTAAGAAAAACTATGTCACTAATCATTTCTTGTTAAAGTTTTTTTAACGCTGATATTTCTTCGGAAAGATGGTAAAAAGATAATTGTTTTATCTGTAATTATAATAAAAAAATATATTTAAAATTGTTTAACTATATGTCCTATCGAGTAAGTTCTCGTTACTTACTTACGCAATGTCGAAAATATATATTGTTATAGTAAGTAACATGAACGGTTGAAAAATTCAAGATAAATTACAAGAATCAAAACTGACTCAATCTCCGCATCGATAAAATATGTCACCATATATAATTTATATATGTATAAATAGAATTTGAATCTTACCAGTTTATTTGCGACAGCTGGTTGCTTACATTGATTATTTAAGCCAATCAATTCATTGAGACTCAATATTGGCAGTGAGATTTCGTTTTCATCGTCGCTGTCTGTATTCCCGATTCTATTTATTTTTTTCAGACAAAGAGACAACATTGCCTTGATGTCTTTGTTATCATTTTTTAATACTTCGAGTTCTAAAATTATATCAAACTATGATAAATTTACATTAATATTAAAATATTGAACTAACATTTTAAAACATGTTTGCAGCAGTCACATTGGTTAATATGTTCCTTAGATTTAAAAAGTGGCCTTAAATAACCATTTGAAAAAAAGATGTGTATTGTTTTCAGTTTTTTTTACTATTGATGAAGTAGATGGATCCATCTGCTTCGATGTTAAAGGCACTCTCATTTCGGGTAATATTTTATGAAATATATTCGTATTAATTTCGGATTCGGATTCGTATTGCGTCTCTATAAATTCTTGACTATTTAGAATTTCGCTTTCTGTAATATAAATAATTTTAAAGACGTTATTGTTTTCGATTAAAATATATAATTAAATAAAAACCTACCAAAAATTTGTGCTTGAAACCTTTGCTGTTTCAAACATCGATTAGATTCTTCTTCAGAGTTTGATATTGCGCGCGATTTTCTTTTTTTAAGGCATCTTTATATTGTTCTGTAAGGAAATATATAAGTCTGATTATGATTTTCTTAAGCATGTGTCTTGTAGTTGAAACTACACCAACCTATAAAAATAATCTATGCCTTATAAGCCGTAAACGGCCCTTACCGCGTCTCAACTGAGACCTTACTAACCATTTTAACGAATGGTGCACATTGTAGGTGGTTAGCCCAACGAATGTTTTTACACACAATCGCGTTTTTATGTCATCCGGTTGCATGTTAATTTTTGGTCAACGGCGGGAATCGAACTCGAGACCGCGGCGTGATGAGAAACTCTCTTAACCATTAAGCTACATCCGGCGACAACACCAACCTATATCTTTGTAAATAATTCTGCATTGTAATGGTACCCAGTTAACATCCGTCGTTTGTTTGGTTTTAATTGCGTTGATCAACTCTGCACCTTGCAAATATTGCGGCCAAAACAAAATATTGTTATTAACCCAATTGCTGGAAAACTTCATCTATACTCCAAAATTGTTCTTTTTCCAAATCTCCATTTGATTTATAAATTCCAATATACGATGAAAAAATCGAAAGATTGAAGTAATGTTCTGAAAATTTAATCTTTTGCCCGCATCATTTTTCACCCTTGAATTTAGTTTAAAATCAGCGAAACGAATTCCTGCATATACATCTCCTATCTTCTTTTTAAGAACTGGTACAAGCTTTGATTTATCATCATTTATTGTAAGTGGCACGTTCTGATGTTCATAAATACGATTATGAATTTGCTCAAGTGGTTTATTACCTTTTCGTAATAATCGTTTTATAAACGACATGTTGTTTTCAAATGGAAAAGCGCTAAAATTGCTTAGTGGGCCATACAGTTTAACATATTAACTTAAGTGAATTAAGTTGTGTACATTAAAAATTACTTCTGAAATTCCATATATCTTCTTAAATTCTTCCACAAAATTTAAGAGCATTTGCTCTGCTTTGAAGAGCTTTCAAAAAAACTTTGCATTTTTTTGTAATGAGCTGCTTTCTAAAATTCTAATAGCAACATGTAAATAAATAAAAAATGTTGGTAAATATTTTAGGATAAACTATCTTTCAAACAAACTGGGCCAATATACAGCAAAAACGTACGAAACACAACTGCCTTCCATCTTTTAACCTCGTGCAAAGTTCGAATGTTTCTTGCAAATTCACTTGGTCTATATTTTTCACAAATCTGTAATCTATCATTGATTTCCTGCAAACGTATGGAAGATAATCTAATTTTTAAGGAATCACCACTGGGCCAACTGTAAATCATTTTTTTCACTACCCCTAGGCAAACAAAGCGCATATAATCAAGTGGAAATTGATCAATCATATTAATCGGTAGTGATAGTAACATAGAAGTTTTTTTGTAATGATCTTCCTGCTCTTTATTGCGAAAAGATGTGTTGGTTCTGAGACTTGCATTGGTTTGTGGAAAACAAATTTTTTTGTGAAACTCTCCTTCTTGTACGCACTCTCCACATCCAAAGTAACCACTGTGTGATTGTATCGCTTTAATGAAACTTCGCGCTGGAGTATCGCATATGAAAGCTCCAATATGTAAATCGATTTGTTTGTTCTTTATTCTAAAATCGTTTGTAATAAGACTTTTTAGTTCACTAACTAAGCTTTTTAAACAAAAGGAGGAAGCTTTGATTTGTCAAAAGGAGGAAGCTGCCTATAACAAAAGGAGGAAGCTTTGATTTGTCATTCCGCAATAATCCTTGAATTGGCCAAAATGAGCTATTTATTTGTTAATATAACATGAGATTCATCTAAATTTAGAAGATATCGCTCGACGTGATTTTTTACTCCAAAATGGCAATAGAAACCAGATCCAACTGCTATCTTATTAATATTTTTTGGTGTCCCTAAGAGCTTCCTTGCGTCTCTTGGAAAGTTATAAATCGTATGCAGCTAGACAATAGTTCTGGATCTGTCGATAGTATTTGAGATCTTGCCTGTAGTGGCGAGCATGCTTCTTCTGGCTCCTCCCGCATTTCGTTAACTTGAGAATCATGACAGCCTTCTCTCCCTGATTTCTCTCGTAAATCATACTCGGTGGTATCAATTGTAGAATTAGATGGTCCCGTAGTCAAATTAGAATCTTTATCATGATAACGTCTTCGGAACGTTTTTTTTAGCATTCCCATATATTTTTAAAATCTGTCATATTACGATCAGAAAAATTGTTAAAATTTACATGTAGCACTGGAGCTAGTACTACTTATTCTGACTCCTTAAAATTGTATTAATAAAATGTATACAATTTATAGTCTTTCAATTCTTCCTCAATTTTATAATATACCCTATGGTACCCTACGATGAAACTTCCCTTTGATTTTCTATTTTCCACTCTCTAAAACATTTAATGATATAGATTATAATACACCGGATATTCGAAACAATAACCTCTTTAGACGAGCACCAATAAGTACAAAACAAAAAACGAATTGTCATGCCGCCACAATAAAATTAAAATCACAGATCATTAAAATCAATCAATTGTGCTGCTAAACACAATTCCGCAACAGAATCGTTCGTTATAGAGCATATAGTGGTTTTGTAATCAATCAATGATGACAAAATGATTCGCATATACAGACATATAAATTCATCTAATGCCGATCATTATATTACAAAACACATCGAGTAAATTTCGTTTTTCCTGTTGATTTTCCTCCGCAATATGTTATATCCTATATTCAACAAATATGCTCGCTTGTTGTTGCCTTCCTTTAATTTTTTTTTTCCAACATATATAATTTATTTATATCGATTAATAATTCTCATGTAAATCCAGGGAGGATTATTGGTTTAGTACATTACTATTTAATTACATTTAGGGATTCAGAATACAACAACAATGTATAATACCTACATGTGATTATTATTATTACTTTTTGTATCAAAACGTGTACATGTATGTATGTATGAGCATGGTATAACGTATGATAACTTAGCCAGAAGTCTTTTCAGCCCGAAAAGGCTTTTGTATTTTGTGTCTTAGCTAAAAAAAAACTCTTCGAAAGAAATTAAAATAAAAAATTAACCAACATTACACAAAATACATACAAATAAATATTCAATTGTAAAATTTTATTTATACAATTTCCGTAAATATTATTGGTATTTATATTTACACATTTAAAAATAAAATCTTCTTTACAAGGAAGAATTGTTTTCAGCTTCAAGCATACATTTTAAAAATTTCTCTTGCCGATCCCATAAATGTCTGTGCGAAATTATTGGCTTTGTGTAATATGTAATGAGTTAGGATAAATAATCATCCAACTAACATTCAAATATCAAGAGGATTATAGGTAGAATTGATTTTTTTTATTGCATCAAATATAATTTAAGCCAAACTTCGGTTAATTTTCGATTATGAAATAAAATACCGCTGATTTCAGAATTGTCTACGCCAATCGCGTAATAGATTCAAGATTCTTAACCATTTGATAATTAGATAGCAAAATCCCACTACGGTATCATGGGGAATATTTCAGGCTTCTAAATCATTAGACAATAACCAACAAAATCCAATTACGGTATCATGGGGAATATTTCAGGCTTATAAATCATTAGACAATAAGCCAACAAAATCCCATTACGGTATCATGGGGAATACTGGTAGAAATAATTTATTGAATCATTCTACCACTTGCGAATTACGAATTATTATGAATTTCTGTAAATTTGGAATTTTCCAGCGCCGATCTCAGAAATGTCTGGACCAAATGAGTGGTTGTTTCAGGCTTCTAAATCAATAGACAATAAGTCAGCAAAACCCCATTACGGTATCATGGGGAATACTGGTAGAAATAATTTATTGAATCATTCTACCACTTGCGAACTATAAATTATTATGAATTTCTGTAAATTTGAAATTTTCCAGCGCCGATCTCAGAAATGTCTGGACCAAATGGGTAGTTGTTTCAGGCTTCTAAATTATTTCTACCAGTATTCCCCATGATACCGTAATGGGATTTTGTTGGATTATTGTCTATTGATTTAGAAGCCTGAAACAACTACCCATTTGGTCCAGACATTTCTGAGATCGGCGCTGGAAAATTCCAAATTTACAGAAATTCATAATAATTTATAGTTCGCAAGTGGTAGAATGATTCAATAAATTATTTCTACCAGTATTCCCCATGATACCGTAATGGGGTTTTGCTGACTTATTGTCTATTGATTTAGAAGCCTGAAACAACCACCCATTTGGTCCAGACATTTCTGAGATCGGCGCTGGAAAATTCCAAATCTACAGAAATTCATGAATATAAAAATACTTACTTATTGATCGTGCGGTAGTGAATGTATTTATTTTATTGAAATGTTACAAAAAGGATTGCGTAATTTTAAAAAAATATTATTTTCTCGGGATGAATTAGAGTTTTATATAGAAAACACAATTAGATTTTATATTGATAAATATTTTTTCTGGCTAGAAAAAAAATTTCGGGATGAAACTCGCATTTTGATAATATTTTTATTTTTTTTTCGGGCTGAGATTTGAATTTATCATGGAAACACACCACATAAAAAAAGTCTTTTCGGGATGGTTTTTTCGGGCCAAGTTAACAGACATCATGGTATATGTGTTTGTGGAAAATGCATGCAACAAATAAATTTACAATTTATAATTACGAATTTATTTCAAAAAATTTAAAACAAAAAATTAATTTGTTTCATGTTGCAAATTATATATTAATCGAAATGGAAATGATCGATTTATATCGAGTGAGAGGTCTCCCATAATGTTAGGAGTATACATATAAATACATTCACGTAACACTCGAGTCATGTTAATATTTGATTACAGCATGATAATCATAATTATGTACATTAATTTTTTATAAATATTTCGATTTTTCGAATCTAATTTACTTGATATCCCTATAATTTATATTTTAATTACATTTTCAAATGAATTTCATTTTTAATTATTTTTAAATTCTGTTTATTTCCGCAACATACATATAAATATAATTTTAAACATTAATTGATCAAAACAAAAAAAATGCGTGTGCATAATAGCTATGTTCCAATGAGAAAATGTTCTAGATGTTAACAAATTATACGTTATGTGGTGTGCATGCAAAATTCAAGAACTAGCAAATTTTTTCTAACAATGTTATAATTGTTAACCTCTATGTATGAATACATTTCCCCTCCCCCTAGCAACTCAGGCTCAATTGGCTCATTGTAACATTCATTCAGGTTGTTCTTCTCATTTAGTCCAAGATATCTGGTATCTTCGCAAGGTCGTCAGTTAATCCTCAAGTAGAAATTGTGACAGCAAGCCTAAATTTTCATTTGAAACATGTTATCATTCAGGGAACAATAATGCTATTGATCGTAAGAAAACTTTGAATAGTCAACAAGAGATAACGTTGTCCTTTCTTTTCTGGTGTATACCACCAAAATGATAGTCGGTTGTACATAGGAGTGTGTTGACCGAACTCCACCATGAGGACATCCCTTTCGGGAGGCCACCGTCATCGTATCAGTACCTTCGTCTGGACTGACTCTCCTTGACCTAAGAATAGCACTAACGCACCGAACAACAGAGTGGTTTCATGTGTTTCAGCTGCAGAGATAGAAACGCTCCAACGCGGTAAATTCTTTGGTGTCCAGCGATTTTTAAATCCATCCAACGACTTCATGGAGTGTTGTATAAAAAGATTTACCTTTTTGGTATTCGTGTTGTTCAAAATGTATGGGAATGTTTAGAAAATTATCTAAACTTAATCTAATGTAAACTTATTAGAAAATTATCTAATTTCTGGAGCAGACGTAATGTCTTAAATTTTGAGAAAGAACCGATGTTCTAAAGGTTTCTATCTTTTGTCTCCACTTTTGTCACCAAGTTCTAATCTCTGAAACTTGATATTTGCAAAATGAGTTTTAATTAGAACCTCTAAAGCTTCCTGATTGGAACTCGTGTTTATTCCATCGTATTTCTTTAGAGTTGCAATAGTGACCTTCATGATACAGAAATATCTCCACTTCCATTTTTTCCACTTCGGATTTATTTCTTGTATTATTTTTGTGAAGATTTGTTGGAGTCCCAATCTTCTGTTGTACCGGTTTTAATGAGTACACGCATAATCAACTGAGTTAAGAGGGTAACGCTGAACAAAGAAAATAAACTGTCATTAGAAGCTGTTAGAAGCTTTTAATGATAACCTAAAAAAGTAATCGTATTGTAAACAATGACTTTGGTTCCTAAAATAATAAATGTTTGGAAATTTTGAAATTAGTTTTTAAACCGTAAGAGATGACAGAGCTTTAAAACATGTAACAGAGCTTTTTGGCCATTCAGTTTTCAGAGACAATTATTAATCAAAGTTATTTAATAAAATAAATGAAACAGGTCTAAACAGTTTGTTGACGATAGAGTTGATCCTAACGAACCTTAATGACAAGTACTAGTCTCAGACGAACCGAAAAACGAATCGGTGGTACATGTATTTGAAAGAAGGCTCTTCTTGTCCATATTCCTAAAATTTCATAATTTCCCAAATTCTCAAAAAGGTGTAATGGTGATAACTGGCCAGCAAACAACAAATCAGGGAACAAGATAGAAAAACGTGTATGATATGATATGATATGATATGATATGATAGGAGAAGTACAAGCCAACCAGTTACGGTGAATCTGAGATTGTTACCATAATCCTGGAGTATATTCAGCAGAGTTCCAAATAGATATCTGAGAAGTTTTACTCCAAAATTATGCGGGCCCAGTCCCTGCTTGCATCTCAACATATAAGGTTTAGGAAAAGGAAACAATCACAGAAACGACTAAGGTGATAATCCACAGCAGAGTCATTGCTAACTACTTATTAGTAAATTATTATATATTGTTAGTATAATCATTTTCACATTTGGATTTGAGTTTGTTATTTTTGTTAGTTGGATAGGTAAGGACCATTCTAAATTCATCATATGTATTCGTATCGCCTCAACAGTTAAACTGGAGTATTTTAAAAAACATCTTTGGGTCATCTCATCATATGCTGTATTTAAAGATGTGTCCCTATAATTCCCAATCCATCACCATCTAACGCGTGAGGAATATAAATTTTCGTAATGACCCGACAGCATTTCTATATACAATATGATGATCTAATACATTGTCAATTCGTTTGTAAGGGAAACTATTTAAACAAATAAATAGTTTAGTGCGGTCATATTTAGCTAACCTGATCGATCATTCCATTCCACACATTCTATCTTTATGTCCGTTTTAAGATTTTACAACAAACAATCACACAATACACAAAAGTAGAATTCTTGTATAACACACTACAGTCCAATGAAAGAAATCACCAAAGCGGCCGTCCAATTCAGAAAGTTTAATAGTTTGTAATAGAATTATTATACAGCACAAAGAAGCTGCTTATTAAAGTAAAATAAACTCTCTGGTCAAGACCACCGGTCAAGTGATCCCCATCCAATGTTATGAATGTCACTCAAGAAATCTTATTCATTTACACTTATATGAATAAAGAAAACAAAATTATTTAAATAATTTAGTATTTTCCATGGAAATAAAGACAAAAGTTATTTAAGAGTACAACATACCATGGTACATATATATACCCAAGAGCAAAATTGTGGACTTTATTGACAAAATAAAATCAAGAGGAATATTAACCGTTCCTTTAAAACACGATTATCCTAATATATGAACGAGCTTCTGCTAAATCGAACTTCAACATTTTAGCCAATTCAAATCTTGCCAAAATACAGGTAATTTACTGACCATATATATTATCGTCAATATAATGATCGTAAATTGGTAGTGATCGTGTTAAAACAATCTTCAGTCAATTCTACCATTAATATACATGGCACTATATCAAAACCTCAATAGTCTTTTAGATATAATCTTAGTTCAAATTTGATATAAGATACAAATATGAAAGCGTCATTTCAAAAACTTTTGAATAGCAAATCCATCAATATAGAAGGTTTTGCTGTATTTACCGATATAAATGTATGACTAACATGTGTATTATAATATTTAAAACCAAACGGAAAAAATTAAAAGTTAATTAACAAACTTCATTTTGTTGTTCAGTTGTTCAGGATCAGGACTGATTTGTTTCACTGTCTTCAAAAATTATATCTCATGAAAAGTGGTTTGGCCGTTAAATAGCTTCGCGCTATAAAAGAGGAAATTTCACATTGTACTGAAAGAGATTTTTATTTCAAATCGCGTTATATCGAAAACGCGTTGTATAAGTACCGCGTTAAACGAGGGATACTTGTATATATATTTAAAAAAATGTTTGCTTTTTTTTTCCCGTGCAAGTGAACACCTGCACAAAATATAAAATAAAACAAACAAAAATTCTCTAACCAACATAGGAAAGAGAAGGATAGGAGTTTTGATAGACGAAACGAAAAATATGTTATATACATAATATTAATACATAGGACGTTCAAGTGTAGACTAGGGAATCCAAATTTACCGAAAATTTCATTTACCTGTTTCGGTATTTTTTTTTTCTTAATTTACCGGTTTCCCGGTAAATTTCGGTAATTGTTTAATCTACAAAAACATCATTGAAACATCTAATATATCTTAATTATTTACTTATTATTTTTGTTTTTTAAGAAAAAAGATATTTTAAAATTTTTTCCAATAATAACAATAATAGAATAAATAAAAACAATCTATTTTATAAATTAAATTTATAAATATTGTTTTGTTGGTAGTGGTATTTCGTTTTAAAACACCAAAATGGCTTCTCTCAACATATATTGTCAGAAAGCTTTTATTTCTAACAAAACCGCTTTCAACTTACAATATGAAAAAAACTGGCTATATCATCTTAGTATATAACCGGAATTTGGAAATGGAGCTTAATTTCATGAAACTCAAAGTAAAAATTGAGCTGTTAATATTTCGAACTGAAATGCCTGTACATTCTATTTGTATTGTGAGGGATAAGAAAAGCTTAACAGATAACTCATTTCTTGGTATTACATAACCTCATAGCATAAAGGGCGGGCTCTAAATACAAAGACGAACGAATGTTTTGTAAAACGGTTTGTTTTATTAGAAAGAGATACATTGTCACTAAGAATGAAACACCATTTCATTCAAATGACTATTAGCTTTACATTTTGCCAACCCCTATTTTTCAGAATATTTTCGACTGTTTGGCATTTTATCACGTCAATGGTTAATATAATTTGATCTACTAGATCTTGGATAATCTCTAGATGATAAGAGTCAAATCGTAGATGCTTCATGTCATTTTGACATCTCCGTTACGACTGCTTATTTGTTGTTTCCAAATATCCTGCTTGTCTATTTTAACAAAAACTCATGGCCTGGTAAAACTCAACGCCGCGTATTAATGTAAGAGTGGCAATTTGCTAATTTTTTCTAAAAAATTTTTAGTAAATCAGTTCATTTTCTTACAATTATTTGTGCGTTCCACAGCCCAATTGACGAATGGACAACCGAAATACAAAATGCGCATCACAAAACAGCGAAAAAATGTTCAATTCTTGAGCAGGATGGCGACTCTTTTCACTAATTGTCTTGCAGTTATTTTATTTCTACTGAATTAACCACCTAAATTTCCTGCAGTTTGGGTATAGAATACTTCTGATTTTAATTAGGGGTAAAATAACCCGTTCCGTTAATTTCAAGCATTAAAGAAATTAAATTTCATAGGACGATTGAAGTTAGTGTTGACACACTCGAATTAACAATGAATTAACCTTAAGTCTAGTCACATCTGCGTAATGAAATGAATGAGATGAAGCAGATTTATATCAGCACGTTTAAAAATCTCGGTAAAAGCCCTATTCATATAGATCCATAAATAAAAAGAATGAATATAATAAGAACATTTTTTATTAAATTGAATAAGTGAATATATTTTATTTTATACAGCAAAAGTATGAAAGGATATTATACTAACTATATGATTTTTTTTAATTTTCGGTATTTTCGGTAAATTTTGAAAATTAACCGGTTTTTCGGTAATTAAAAATTTACGGTAAACCCGGTTTACCGGTTTACCGAAAACCGGTATTGGATTCCCTAGTGTAGACTGTAATGTATGTATTTGCGTTTTCAACATCAAATAATGATGTAAATACAACACACACAATACACAATACCAACGTACATAAAAATAAAATGTAAGTCGCCAATTACATTGAATGTATATATAGTTGCCATTACAACGATCGCACAATGGCAGTGATCGCGTTAAATTTAAATCTCCAAAATCTCTTTTACTGTATGCTTTGATACATACATAAAACAAAATATAAAAATTTGTTTAAAGGAAAGGGGAATACATAGCGTTTAATATGAAGAGCGAATTATGGGATGGGGAATGAGGTAATTAAACGAGACAGAACGAAAGGCATATCGCATGCGATCGTTTCCAACGGAATATTGAGATGTGGATATGAAAATGATGTATATAGAATACAAAGACAAAACGTTATATACTATAATATATAACGGAGAAACAAGAACAGACTATATAATATAATAAAATAAAATATAATACTATGTAATAATATATAATGAAATGTAATATAATAATATAATATAATAACGATACTCATCTGTAATTAGATTTTCAACTACACATACACACACAACGCATTTATTTTATTAAATTTAATTAAAGAAACACCGAGCAGACAAAAACACGTCCACTCTGTATGAAGATCCACACAACACCCGGGAACAAGATAGAAAAACGTGTATAATAAAAAATAAGTTCAGTTACAACTCAACAAATTATGCACTGGCACAAAAGTCATTGGTTTTGTGCCAGTGCAGTCATAATTGGGACTACCACGTAGATATATGGATAGCTCGAGTTGATCTAGCGTCGAATCACCATATAATCAGGTAATCGAGTTGCACAAAATAAGCAAGCAAAAGAAAATTATGGCACATTGCAAAGATGCAACAAAACGAAACGATGAATCGAGTGAATTAGACGATCAAATCTTTACACTAAATGAAAACAGTGGGTATAAATTTCTTTCTATATAAAAAATATACATACATTGGCATAGCCAGATGAACAATTGAATAGTGGTACTGAGTCGAGTCCCCTGACACAACCTACGTCGAGTGATAAGCATATCTGAGTTTTAGTTGGGCAAATATTTAGCATCAGAAAAATTCAATGAACTCTCAACCAATTCCACAAATATTCGACACCTTTCATGAACGGCCACCTTTTATTTATTTATAAAAATTTATTTTGCGAGAATTCGAGTGATTGCGTTATGAACAAGAATCACATTTAAGTGTATTGTAGAAAGCAACAAAACAACACAGTGAGCGTATACGATTTAACATCGCTAAGCTCTAGTGAACTCGGATTTTGCATCCCGCATTATAGTATGGTTCGAACACGTATTCTATATCACGCCATAGAAACCACGATTTCATTCAAAAAACAATTGTTCGACAATTGTTTCAGCAGCGTGTTGTAATAGGGTGAGCTGGCCGTCAGTCTGATATATAGTTTGGGAAGAGTGAGTTCACAATTTGCCACATTTTCCTTTTTAACTTACTCCAATAATAGTGTATATAAGAACGTATTTTTACTATACTGCCTAGACGTATTTTTGCTATAGTTATATGTGTGACAGGGCTATCTTTTCTGAAAATTTTAATCGAATAAATATTTTCAATTAAAGTAAAGTGTCTAAGCTGTCAACTGACAAGCAACTCCAAATTCGTTTTTATTAATGTGTACTACTTCCCTTATTAAAAATAACTTCATACAACCTGCTTGAGATGGAGTAATTCAAAGATTTTAAATAATCTAATTTGGTTCCAGGATTCATTTATCGCCTTAATAAGGCTTTCTTTACTGTCGAACTGTCGACCACCTTCGTAAATTTTCCGAAACGGCCAACCCCACACGTTTTCCAGGATATTGAGATCAGGAGAATACGGCGGGCACGGCAAAACCTTTACATTTTGCTGCGATATCCATGATTTGATTATGTTAGCTGCATGGATAGGGGACATTATCTTGCTGATATATCCATGGCAATGGCCCAAAAGTATCATTCAAGCGGGGAAAATGCCTTTTCGAGGATGTCCTTGTAAGTTGCTGCGGTCATTTTCCCGGTTGAAAATGACAAATCTTCTGGACCATAAAATGATATATCCCTTCACACCATAACGCCTTATTCCCGGCTGTGGTGTTTTGCTAAAAACTTTTCCTCTTTTCGAACGTCGTGAAAATAATAATTAAACCCATCGGGGTTCCTCGAGAAATCTAACCTTTTCTGTTTTCTCTCCTGATTTAGAGCTGGTTTCTTTTGGAGCTTTCTTCGAATAAGGTGATCTGCTTTTTTAATCACTCTCCATACTGTTATTCGACTGGCCTCCACCAGTGTTATGCCGTATTGTCTACATGACGTAGACAATTCATTGTCTACACGTGTCGACAATGTATGTCGACAATTAAAAAAGTTGTGTCGACAATGTAGACAATGTCGACAAATCGTAGACAATGTCGACAATTGATAAAATATTGCGTACCATACCGAATAATATGTTAGTTTATTATAACTATAGATAATGAAAATAGTTAAATGCTTATATGATTTGATTATTTTAAGATTTCAGGTATTACCACTCGATATCTGATGTTTAGCCACGCTTTAACACATTTTGATAAAACAAAAATTTCGAAAAAAAAATTATTTTTTTTATCAAAACTATCATTAAAAATAACATAGTTTCTGGGGCTTTTCACGTTGACAGTGGATCACCATCGGAGATACTTTATACATTTGTTAATTACCATTCTATTCTACAAACTAAAATTGTTTTATATGGGTATCAGTTGTGTTCATTAGAGTCCGTTTTAGCTTTTGAAAGCAATCCTTCCGTTTTTTACTCGAACATGCTTGCAATTCTGATTAGTTTTCAAAATAACGTTTAAAAAGTTTTTTAATTATGACTTCTAACATTTGCTTTATCTGAAATCTTATTTTAAGGTTTAAGCTAGTTTCAATGATTTAAGCTATCGAAATTATAAATTGTTGTGTAATTTAAATATGTAATTCGTTTTCATTACATTTTATCAGTACTATGCCTGATATTGAGCTTTAATATCTTATGAATGTTTTTATTATACATGTCTAATGTAGTGGTTCGAGTAGTTAAACCAATTATAATAATTAACAAAATGAACTATAGACTCTTTATAGCATAGTGCGTATAAATCAAATAATTTAAGTAGTTGAGATAAAATCATATTAACTAAATTGCCCGATCAAAATACAATATCTCATGAGGTGTTTAAATCAAATTGATTTTATTAGTTCAAAAATAAATAATAATATTGTGCATCCTTAGAGCCCTACACAAATTTTTTCTGTAATAATCAACTGATTTTCGAATATTGTTTTAAGAGAGTTTTTGGTTTAGATTTCACTTTGAATAAACTTTAGTTAAGTGGATCTTTTGCCTAAAGCGCCAATTTTTATTATGAGTGTCATTTTTAAGATCTAAAATTGTGCTACTGTTTTAAGTTCAAAATCAGTCAATTTTTTAAAAGAACTGCTCCTGTGCATTTGATCGAACTTATAACTTGCTCGACACCTCTCGATTCATCAAAACCACAAAATTTCATAAATAAATACGATTATTAGAGTGTTTTCCAATCAACGACTTATTTCAAACTTATTGACTTATTTGACGCCATCTTGAATATGTCAGTCAAGCTGTTCCAATTGATTTTGGTGACTTATTTTGACAACCACTAATCAGAACAAATGTTTGAATTTAACTATAGAAAATGATCAAATAAGTATTCTGCTGAAAGAAAATAAGCTACCTCGATAGCAGACTTATTTGAATAAGTCGGTATAAGCAAATAAGTCGTTGTTTGGAAAACACCCTTAGATATGAATAAGGTAGATGATAGTACCACTATCGGTCAACTTTCAGATTGTGATAATGTAAATGTAAATTATGTTTATAACGCCAATTTCAGTAATCAGCTGCAACTAAAAACAAAAATCGTATTTCTGTCCTAAAAAAATAATTCATATCGTTGGTGCATTGTTTTCCCAAACACAAATATGTGTTTTTTACTTAAACACGGTCTAGTTTTCGCCAACGATATCGCCTACAATTTTGTTGGATTGTTGTGTTTATTAAAGAAAAATTTGACAATATAGATCTTAGCAAGCGTTTAGAGGGAAGTAAGTAGAAATATATTTATTGTTTTATGAATGACATTTGAAAAAATATAATTTTTGAGTCATAGAACGAGTTTTTTTGTTTAGTTTTAAACGTTTTTTGTACATACGAAAATTATGATCATACTTCTACAATACATTAATGTTAGAAAAAGGTAGACAGATATAATTACAAAATCTATTACAAAAGTTACACTAACAAATTGCATAAAATATATTTATTTTATATTGGGAATTTTCTTACTTATCTATTGTAATTTTCTATGACATTATTCAAAATTCGTAAGAATTTTGATTTTAAATAAAATAATATTATTTTCGCTAATCTGTATAGTTATAATAAGCTAACATATTTGGTATACTTCGGAATTGTTTATTAAACGTCGACATTGTCTACGAATTGTCGACATTGTCTAAAAAATTGTCGACATTGTCTACTACTTGTCGACACCAACATGTCGAAAATATCAAAATACGCGTAATCGCACAACACTGGCCTCAACACCAACTCTAGCTTTAATTTTTTCACAAGATAGTGCGCAATTATGGATGCTGCCCTTAGTATGACCCGTTTGTCGGCTGCAGATTTGGCCTCAACAGTTCGGCCTTTATTGTTTGGGCCACTTTCTCTTGGATTTTTTGTCAAATTGAAGATAACAGTCTTACTTCTCCCTATTTTATCTGTAATTGCTTGTAGCTTATAGAGAATAATTTTCGCTGTGTAGTACTTGAGTTTGGGCTATATCTTCCTTACTAAGTTTTTTTCCTCGACCCATATTTAAACGTTTTTTATGTTAAATTAGTAACCTTTTTTAAAAAATTACTTTAATTTAAGTTTAAGTTGCTAACACTTCAAATTTATTGATAATATGGTCGTTTCTATTCAAGTGAAACAAATAAAAATCACACTTTTTAAGAAAAAAACAAAATAAAATAAAATTCTTCTGGCCTACTAATTTATTTTTATTTAAAAATTATGTAATTTTAAACAAGTGCTTATCCTTGAAAAGTCAATCTTTGAAAAGTTAAACCGATGTAAAAATATTTATCTATATATATATATATATATATATATATATATATATATATATATATATATATATATATATATATATATATATGTATATATATATATATATATATATCTATATATATATATATATATATATATATATATATATATATATATATATATATATATATATATATATATATATATATATATATATATATGTATATATATATATATATATATATATATATATATATATATATATATATATATATATATATATATATATATATTATATATATATACATATATATAAATATATAAATATATATTAAAACATATCAACCATATCCTTAACCATGTAAATATGATTGAACTCCAGTTGTATCAAAATAATTTTTCTTCTTCTGTATTTAATCGCTATAGACCGTATAGTTGCACTAAATACAGGTTACGTTCTGTCATTTCCCGTTTTGGCCTTCTTTGAGAATCTATTACGAATTCCTTGTGAGTGGAATATTTTCTTGTATTGAAAACCACTGATATTGTATATATAGATATAAAACCCCGAGTTATAACACCCCATCTACCGAACATTCTAAACACAGCCATTTCCAAACAGCAAAATAAATAATAAAATGTTCAGGATTAATAATAAAAATATTTTTGTTATTTAAATTTATAGCAAGGCTAAGCACAAGTAGATTTATTGTTTTATTACAACAACTAAATAAAAAGGAAAGCGTAACATTTTTCTTTTATTTTCACATAAATTATAATTAAATTATTATTATAATTATTGTATAAATATTATACATTTATTATTATGATTATTACTACTGTAATAGTCACAAAATACATTTTCACAATGAAAATATAAAAACAACACAACATAATGTAATTCAATTAAATGAAAATACATAATACAAGAAATTAAAATTGGACTTTTATGTAAAAAAAAAAAAATTATACACAACATCATCTGTAAGTGACACATTTCCAGATTTTCCATTTTTCCTATTATTATTATTGTTTTTTTTTGTATATGTACTTTAATGGTGTTGTTACTGGTAGGCAAAATAAATAAACAGAAACGTCCTATAAATGTTTTTGTGTCGAGAGGAAAACATGGAATACGTTAATGTTGAAAAAGGAAATGTTTACACTGATGGAAATTAGATTGAGGAAATGTGTAGTTGTTGCCCGTTGACCTCTTTTCAGAGACCGTACAATATAAAATTGGATCATAAGATATTTTTAGAATTACTAATGTGATCATTCTCGATTTAAACGTTTTATTACTGTCGAGCTTTAAGCTTTTTACAGGGCAACACAAAACTATTATCTTCATTATTTTCAGTTTGAGGTCTTAAACTGATTAAAAGTTATGCCTTTTAGATTGTCTTCCATGTCAGTTATGTTCAAAGTACTGGTTTTTCTGGATAATGTTTCGGTTGCGATTTTTAACCTCAATATTGCATTTTCATATTTTATGGAAAATCTGTCGCCAGTTGTAGCTTAGTGCTTAAGAAGGAAATCAAATTTAACCACCTAAAATTTGTATATATATATATATATATATATATATATATATATGTATATATATATATATATATATATATATATATATGTACATATATATATATATATATATATATATATATATATATATATATATATATATATATATATATATATATATATATATATACATATATATATTAAAATTAATGTTAATATAAGCATAATAATTTTAGAAAAAATAATGTTAAAAAGTATCGAATCATAATCGAATGATACGTCTTATTATGATAGCAAAAATAATATCACGCGAAGTGACGTTTGTTGACTTAAGATCGTGTGTTGATCGTGTGTAGATCATCATTTTGCTGATTCGATGTTGTAGTCGTGTTAACTCTTCCCCTCTAAAATATCCACGCCTCATGGATGTTAACTAGAAATTCAGATGGATGGATTAAATTCCAAGTGGTACTGGGTTGGTAGTAGATTCGTTTGGAAGCATGACCGTTTTGTTTCTTTTATATCATAACCGTATAGTATGAAGATTAAAAGACTTATTAATGGCTGTTATAACTCCAATTCTAATGGAGTTATAACAGCCATTATTATAAGTTGCTTATTTAATGTTTTCTGGTCAATTTTTGCGTCTTTGCTATATTCCAAGTGTTTAAGTTATCTAGGTACTCCAGATTTAATTTTATTCCTTGTTCGGTGATGTTGGTTTGTGAAATCGCTGGTAGTATTTGGTATAGGTCTTGATTTCCTTGTTTGTAAAAATCCAATCCTTTATTGAGAGACCTATTGAAATTACTTAAAAAGTAGAGACCTATTGAAATTACTTTAAAAAAAATAGTATTCTCATCTATAGGCTCGATAACGTAGTTCTCGTTGAAGAAAAATTCGCATTTTGCCTCAGCGCTATTCATAAGTTGAATAATGCAGTGATTCGTGATGTTCTAGATGAATCTGCTTGTTATTTTTGATTTGAATTATGCCTTATTTGATTGACCTTATTTGAATATGGTAAAAATTTTCTTTGCTTGTCTTTTGGCATTGAGATTATGTATAGGGTCGTTAAATTCCTTGTTAACATGGCTGGTTCTGAATATGCTATGGCTTCTATAACGTTTTTGTAACGCAATATTGCTTTTTCGGTTATTAAGTCTTCCAGGTTTGAATCTTTCACTAATAGGAGACGCTTGAACAGGGTTTGTTGAAATACATCATTATTATTTTTTTCTTTCAATTGCAGCTGAATCCTGTTATGATTTAGAATTTGTTGCTTTTTTTTGTAAATGCTGTATTAATCTTATTGGCTTCTGAGAATCAGTAGCATCGGGTAAACCCGCAATCCACTTCCAGGCAGAACCTATCCAATTGATTGAACGTTTGGTTCTTGGAGGTTGGTCTTTAAGTTAGTCTAAGAGTGTTTTAATTTCGTTAATTTGGTATTCAAGTTTTAGTTTTAATATGCTTTATGAATCAGCTTGCTGGGTTTCTGATCGTATTGCGTCTAAGATATCTTCGTAGTTGTTGAGATCGATACTGTATGAATTATTTTGGCGTTGCCTCGTTTGATCGATACAATTGAGGTGTTGCACTTATAGATATTTAGTGTTGTAGTTATTCCAAAGACAGGTGGATAAGTTTATTATTTTCAACATAGTTTTCAATCAGAAGATTAGCGTTTCTTCGGATTGCGTGATTCTATAGATTAGCGTTTTTTATAGATTTGCCTTAAACTAGAAATGCGGTATTCATTATTTTGCTAATTCTATGTTGTAGTCATGTTAACTTCCAGCCAAATCTATTAATGTAACATAAGTTTGGAAGCAATTTTCGATTAAACTGGCTATTGCTATGATATCCGCATTCTCAAATATAGTCGGCATCAGTTGAAATAGAAAACGTGAATGCTTCAGCAGAAAACGACATTATAGTGCCGTATTAGAACTTGCTAGATCAGTGGAGACGGTTTAATTGATATGACTAATGAGGACATTCAGGATTTATGAGTAGAAATTGGAATCATTTGTCCGTGATCGTAGACCCATCCAATGTAAGAATCCAAATATTTAAGAGAAACTTCAAAACTACCTATCATAATGAAATATGCAACATAAACAAAGCAAGATTACAAATAGTTTAATGGTTACAGTAAGTGGACAAAACGTTTAACCCTATTAAGCAACGACGCTGAAGAAAATTATTAAAATAACAAAATGATTATTTAGCACCTAACCACCCTTTTAAATTAGCTTCTAGTCTTTTATAGAATTCACATACCACGTCCTATTTTATGAACCCATCGACTGTGTTATAGGAGGGCTACCTATATATATATATATATATATATATATATATATATATATATATATATATATATATATATATATATATATATATATATATATATATATATATATATATATATATATATATATATATATATATATATATATATATATATATATATATATATATATATATATATATATATATATATATTTATATAATTACTAATTGACACAATCAAACTTATTTCTTCTCTAACCACGGTATGGTCAACGATGCTTAAACAGGTCACTTATAAGTATACTCTATATAGCGTCATTTAAGCTTGTATATTTTAAGTGTAGAGTGGTATAAATATATAGATATTTATTAAACATTTTCAGGAACAGTCAAGCTCATGGCATAAATAACTATGGTAAAACAGAAAACTTCGAAAAAATAATCTAACCCTTAAAGTTGACATCGATTTGTGTGCTAAAATCTAACTGGAAAAAAATTGGTAACGTTATTAATTTCGTTATACCTCCGAATTAAATTTCGTTATCGTTACGGTTATTGGTACGTAACTTAAAAAGCAAATAATTTCGTTCCGTTATACCGGTATTAATTGGTACATAGAACTTAAATTTACATAGATTGATTAAAAGTTTGCTTAATAAGAAGGTACAAAGAACGGCCTGCATGCTTATAAGAGGGGTGCTGAGGACAACACCTATAAGTGCCTTAGAGGTCATGTTTCACCTTCTCCCCGTTGACATTTATGGTAAGCAGATGGCGGTGATTACGGCCACTCGACTATAAGCCATATCTCAATGGAAATATCTTCAGACAGGACACTCGACGATAGTCAGATCGCTGAGGAAAGAACTGGGGAATCTAGGCTATGTTACACGGACTCTGTGCTTCGAGAAAAGTTTCCAAAAAGTTTCCTGCCCCTCAAGGGAATCTTGAAGGAGCGGGTCGGCAGCGGAAACGGAAGCATTGCAGTTCTTTACGGATGGCTCCAAGCTACACGGTAAAGAAGGAGCTGGAGTCTTCTGTATAAAACAACATCCAGGTAGTCTGGATCCTCGGCCACTCAGACTTAATGGGAAACTGCAGGACGGACAAACTAGCGAGGCACGGTACAACTCTCCAACTGCTACCAGAGAGGGAGACCCATTAACGACCCATCATAGTTGGGGAGACCCATTAACGTACTCAAGACTGTGCTTAAAAAAGTGCGAACGATAGGTGGATGAACACCCTCTCATGTAAAGTTGCAAGACAAGTCTGGCCAAAGCTGCTGTATGGACGAGGAGGAAGAGACGGTAGTCCACCTCCTATGCTGATGCCCGGCTTTGGCACACAAAAGATATGAATATTTGGGTAATTTCTTAATGGACTACCTTTCTGATCTCTAGAACTGTAATGTGCGAGACTTATTACGCTACGTAAGAAGCTCAAACTGGTTCTCATAAGGGTAAAAGGAGTGTAAGATCCTGTGGTATCACAACAGACCGTCGCAGGTCTAAGTGTGCGGTAGCAGCCACTCAACTTAACCTAATCTTGCTTAGTGTTGATTCGCTGTAGAAAATAAGGAGTTTTGTTTAGAACCTTCACAAAAGCTTACACCGTGCATTTTTCGAATGATCCTGAAAATTTAAACTAAAACTGGGATGCTGGGAAGCATCTTTACTTTTTCAAAGTTATTTAGCAGCGCAGAAATTTGATTTGCTTCACTAATCATGTGTGTATTTAGGTTATTTGCGGAATTGTTGAATTTCTACTTCAGATATGAACTTAAAATATCTTCAGAAACCGAAGCTCTTCGCCAGATATATTATTCGCTGGAAAACCCAAATAACGGAAAATATATAAACCGTAACGTTACAAAGTAACGTTATTTCCAATTTTATTATTATAGTACCGGTACAAATAACGTTATTGGGAATAATTCTGGTTTTTCCGTTATTTCGTTCCGTTACAATACCGGTATGCCAACACTAGCTAAAATAAATTCGATTTTCAAGCAAATCCAAGTGAAGTCGTGTTTGATACCGACAACCATATCTTACTACAAGTATGTTTCGATGTAATGTTACAAATTAAGCTTAAACTAGAGACAATGTCTAGCAACGAATCCTTTTTAAATTGACTGGCATTGATGAAGGAAAATCTTTACTATCCTGTTTCGATTTCGTCAATATGCGTTTAGTTCGTATTGACCAAACGAAATTAAAAATTTATGAAATAAATTTGCTTTTAGCCATCAAATCGTTCACCTATCAATTTAATCGAACGAAAAACAAAACTCATTAAATTTAAAAGCCCACACACGAACCATCATCATTATCATTTCAAATATCTATATACGCCTAATAAATAATTTATTAACAATCCATATAACAAAACCTAATTGAACATTATATTATTTTAAATTTTTTATTATAAAATAATTTTCCTCTTTGAACGGGGGTGTGTGTTTGTGTACATACATATACGGATATGTATGGAAACCACTTTTTCATTTTACTGAGAGGCGCATGATAACACAACAATCGTATCAAAATGAAAATGTAATAATGTTTCGGTTAATATTTTAGGAAATGAATCTTGCATTCAGTGTGTTGGTGAAAAATCATAATAGCTTAACAAAAAAAATTTATTATTTAAGATTCTTCACAACATTTTCCATTTCACGGTTTATATTTTTTCCACGGTATTATATGATATTGTTGTGCTGAAATATTCATTTATTAATTTGGGAATATTATTTTATTAACTATATAATATGAATACGTTGGAAAATTCACAAAATGGTCCTTATGAATCCAAATGGTAAATAACACTCCAGTGAAAACAAAACAAGAATTTTTATTTTATTTTATTAGCCATCCGTTAGATTTAAATGTGTTTTCCTCGCTCTTTATGTAATATTTTCCCATCTTATATATTTTTCCGCATTTTCTTATATTTTTTTTTTGTTACTTTAACGGTCTTACGATTGTTGCGATATTAAAGTAATAAAATATGTACGAAAGGTATATAGCACACAATCGTATATATATATATTCGCACATAAAAAGACGCAACCAGACGGATAGTAAAGTGGTTTTTCTTTAAGTGTAACGCGTTGTTGGTTGTTCATATTCGAAATTGTAATATAATTCACATTCTTAATGTAATCGTCAATATTAATGAGCGATAAGTGGTTTTTCGTTCGATATAATAATGTTAAATATATGGAGGGGTTTAATACATACATACAGGGTATCGTATATAAAACATCATAACAAAATATGTTCATTAATCGGAGTGTTAACAACCCACAATGGAAACGCGTAAAAACCAACATCACGAATTGTATATGATTTCCACGAGTTATTAATATTTAGTAGGTGGATTGTCCCGTTAAAATGTACACGAAATAAATTGAGAACAGGTGATCCAACTGTTTTGCATATATCTACGTATCTAATCTAACATATATAGTTATTGAAAAGTTAACCTCCCCAAAATAGCATATTCAACATTAAGACATCATTCTTTGGAACAACTGTTCACTGTGTTTGAGGTCGCGTATAAAAGTATCTAATTTCAGCTAACGACAGTATTTTTTTTTTGTAAATCAGATACCTGATTATACAAGACTATAAAATTGCGATCATTAACATTTCGAAAGAACGTTTTAATTTCTATAAACTTTGTTTGCTTTTCAATTTGAATCTATTCGTACAATAGAAGGTAGAAAATTATTGGAATTTCGTGTTCGTATCTGTAACGTAGCTCTAAATAGATGGAAAATTTAATTTACATTTCAAATATCTATAAAAACGGGATGATGGCATAAAATTATCTAGAACCATAATAAACATGCTGTTTACTTTCTATTTTGTCATTGAAGATGTAAATTCAAATCAAGCATTTTCATCGGCATTACCTGATTGCTAGAGTAATGCTGATAAGAATGCATATATAGTTTGGGTCTAATTTAAACTATTTAAAGTATGCATAAATATACATTTTTTATGCAATTAACTGTATATCGAAGTGAATGCTAGACGGAGATTAGAAACGAAATTAAACGAATCGGAAGGCTTCAACTTTCGCAGACTCCAGAAATAAAATGAAAATGAATACTTGGTGAATCTGTTTGGTAATGACTGTGAAATAGTTCCCAAAAACAATTCCCAAATTTTTCGTATACGTATACATGTTATGAATGCATTAGTATTTTATTCGCCTAAATGACATTATTTAAATAAATGTACCAAAAAAGTAATCATTTTGGCACATATACAAAAGGGATTTTTCACCATACGATTACGATCTTTGGTGTGAATGAACCCATCTATGACCCTTTGTTGAAGTGCAGAATTCATGGACCAACCCATTTTTCATGTCAGTACTGTAGTCTGTCATGGAGCTATGCAATGTGCAGATGGTTCAACGTAAATTGGACTGGCTGTAATGGCGTAAGGTAAGGACGTAAGTAAGTGAACCGCGAAAGTGTGGGAAGTGCCTCGAATTGTATGGATAAAAACCAAAAAAAAATTCTGATTTACAAACTAATACATGATAAGATGTATTGATATTAACACCCAGTCGTATCACTTCACTCGCCACGACAGTTGTCGTGTCACGTCATCTATAAATTTGTATTCTACTACTCAATTTAAGTGACCTGATGCAACGAGCGTCCATCACCGAAATTATCGGGGAATACTAATAATTTCCAAGGAATTTGTCGACTGAAATTTGCACGCGCCTATAAATGTCGTTACAAGTGACAAGAAACTTTTCAAAAGACTAGTAGAATATAAAATGTGTCGCTTCAAGTGTCAAATGACACGACTAAGGGAATCGGGGTGTAAAAATACTCAATCCCAATCAAAGACAGTATAGAAAGCTGACTCCACAACTCGGTATGTTGCATCAAATTACAATCAACAAATTTGCTCAACTAGAATCAAAAAATATATTTTGGTGCAACATGCCGTAGTTGTGAGGTCATTTTTCCATATTGTCGACCCTGGGATTGAACATTTGGTAATTATTTCAGAATTTTATGCAATAAGCATTTTATGAAACCTACTGACATGATTACTTTACTTTTTGTGTTTGGTTGAACAGATTTGTTTTGTGAACCCCTGGCAAATTGGCAATTCCTTAGCAAAGTTCATAAGCTTTGTATTTTATAGTTGTTTTTTTTTCAATTGGTTATTGATAATTTTAAATTGATTGAGTATTTGATTTTTTAGAATTTTTATGCAACATTGTACAATACTTTGCCTAAATGATCGCAATTATATATTAACCGCACTTGTTAATTTTTTGGTATTTGTGAAATATTCCATTTCGAAGTTAGGTATGTGTACAAATTTAAGAACAGAACTAACTTGGGCATAATTTAATCGAATCCCATACCATTGCTGAAGATTCAACACACAAATTAAAACCACATGCAATCGTCTTGATATTTTATTTAAACGAGAACTTTCAATAATTCAAAATTTTCTTCTATATATTAAGCTTTCTACCACTCTTGAAAAACCATATCCGACATATTTACTACACTTACAACATATTCACATACAACATATTTACTACACTTTTATTTCATACATAAGTGTACTTAAGCTTGTGACCAAACTAATTAGCAACCAATAAAAGATTGAGTTGTTGAAGATAAGCAGATAAATTTAAGTTTGAAAATTGCATATCAAATTATGATGAGCTCTTTGATCATGGTAACCAAAACCGATTAAACCACTTGCTTAAAGCTTTAAAGCTTTAAAATTATGGGATTTCTTGAATATTAGTCATATGGAAAAAATTCGTCTCGTTTAAATGTATTCCCTTCTCAGATGCAAAATTATCTGGCTCTCTATACCGAATGTAGTCGTAATAACATTGGGAAGGTCTTGAAGTGGTTGAATTATAATGTGATATCTATAGTTCTCTATATTGATAGTCAAGTCACTGGGATTGGTTTTATTTTTCTCCATAGTAGAATTGAGCCATTCATCGAGTGAAATCTCGAAACTCTTAAAAACGTTAATTACACTTCATAAAAGTTCTTTGAGAAAGGCCGAAGGGTGATTCATAGGGTAGTGCATTTTGAAAAAGTATGATAGAAGATTTCGCTTAAAATTAATGAATTCTGAGGAAATTATGAGCATGCGCAGAGAAGTAGAAGATAGATCCCTTTTTCTGATAACTTTCATAGACTCCAAAAATAAAATGAAAATGAATTCTTGGTCTTGATATTTTATTTGAACGAAAGCTTTCAAATAAATAGCATTTATTAAAAATGGATCAGTAAATTTTATTTCTTTTTTAAGGCGAATGCTTTCCGATAAATTGTTGATTGTTAAATATTTAATATTATCGAAAATAAAGATCTGTGCCCAGGATTTCTGGATGGTATAAATATTGAATTTTATTATGAAATATTGATTAAGGTGCCTATCTCTCCTGAAAAACAATACCTAAGCTTATCAACATGACAATGCTGCGTCAGTTGGGGTGGGAGGTACCGAGTTCAAATCCCGATAGGGGCAAGATGCAAAAAAGGCTGTTTCACCTTCGATCGCTTGGGCGGTGCGATCGGTGGTGTGTATGAACACATCTGGATCCCCTGATGAGTTTAAAATTCTTGGGTCGTCCCATCGTCGATGTCAGTACTATGGGCTGACATGAAGCTTTGCAATGCGCAAATGGTTATAAGTTAATCGGACCTATAGCCGTACATATTATGGTATCACAACGGACCATCACCGGGCTAAGTGTGTGCTAGCAGCCACAAAAAAAACACAAGTGTACTTAAACTAGTGGACCAACTTATCCGCAAAAAATAAAAGATTAAATTAAGAAGATAAATTTCAAAATTTTATGAGGGCTTAATCAATTGACGTTTGTAACCGAAAACAATTATACCACATCTTTAAAGCTTTTAAGAAGGAAACTTATTTATTGTTTTCTTCGCCTTGAGAATTTCGAAACACTTTTATAATGGAGTCTTATAAGAAACAGTAAAAGTATAGCTAAAATACTGTCCCAACTACAGAAAAAAGGAAAGCTTGATTGTCATTGGTTTTGGAAAATTTAGTGAATTCATGAATCTTAGTCATATGGATTACAGATATTAGCCAAATTTATTAGATGTATAATTATCTGACTGCCTATACTTATTATAATCGAACTTACCAGTAGGAACCTCTTGAACTGATTGAGACATAATATGGTATCTCGCTATCTTTTTTGACAGTCAAGTGGCAATCAAGTAACTGGAATTGGTTTTATTTTTATTTTTAAACTAGTTTTGAAATGCTTTTAAATGTTACCACTTCATATTAGTTCTTTGGCAATGGACGCGGACCGAGGCACTGTCATAGGGCACTGTATTCTACAAGAACATGCTAGAAGGCTTAGCCTACAATTAAACGATTTCAGAAAAGACTGTGAGAATGAAGAGGAAGATTAAAAGGTGGGACAGTTTTTCTGCTTTTGTCCGGTACTAGCACATAGATCGCTATTTGCACAGCTTTATGATGGAATGACCCACTTGAAACCCGTATTGTGAAGAATATTGAACCATGCATTAGAAGCCTGAAATGTATTAGTGATATATAAAGCTGAGTGTTATCTGTGATATTTTCGAAATCGTAAACAAAAATTATATCGTAGATGGAAGTTATCCAAGAACGCTGACGACAAATTAACATTTTTGTATTTATCGAAACATTTTAACGATTTGCATTATATTGCTCCTAAGAATTTCATTATATTAAGTCTCAAATTAGTATGACTTCAAACCCTAGATCGTTTTGGAATATCGTTGACTCCGGAAGGAAAACTTACGGATTTCCATCAATTATGTGATTCAATGATGTTAGTAGAAGTGATATTGCTAACCTATTTGCTACATTTTTTCAAAATATATACAGTCGAACAGATATTGATAAGGATAAGTATGAGGGTACGGATGCAACTACCAATTCTTGCTTATACACAACTCTCATATCCCTGCCTTTGTCAATTTTATTTAATGGTTCAATTATCGGAGGGTGTTTTTTCGGTAACCTGGAAATTGTCTCATATTGTATCAATCTTTAAATCTGGTAACAGAGCAATATTTCTAATTATAGAGTTATTTCGGTGCGATTAATTCTTTTTCGGGCTAAAATCGTACTTCTTCCGTGGGCGTTCTACTGTGTCAAATTTAGTGGAATTCACGAAACGTGCCACGGAGGTCATAGAGAATAATGCTCAACTTGATGTCATTTACACCGCCTTCAGTAAGGCGTTTGACTTAATTAATCACTTAATTGTTTTTGCAAAAATTAAAGTCAGTTGGATTTGATGATAATTTAATCAAATATCTTCAGTCGTACCTCACTGGGCGAGTGCAGTTTGTTGCAATTAACGGCAGGCTCTCTAATCCAATTTATATACATTATGGAGTACCTCAGGACTCACATCTTGGTCCACTTTTTTCATACTATTTGTAAATAATATCATAAAATGTTTAAAATTCTCCCGATGTTTAATATATGCTGACGACTTAAAACTATATTCTCTCCTATTCGAGATCTATCTGATGCAGCTAATTTACAAATGGATATAAACGTGGTAAATGTTTGGTGTAAGACTAATTTATACATTTGGATGTATCCAAGTGCAGAACGGTGACATTTTCTTCGCATTTTTTGTATAATTACAACATTGCAAATAATAATTTGACTCGTGTTAACGAAATAAAGGATCATGGAATTACATTAACTTCAACATTATCATTTAATCGTTTTTGTCTGCTTGTATCAATCACTCGTGACCACTCACAGCTCGAATATGCATCATGCGTATGGTCTCCACGTTATACAATGATCACATAGGTAGAATTGAATCAATACAAAAATCTTTTCTGATTTTCTTGTATATAAAACTGGGTTTGACCTTTGATTACCCTGGTGGGAAAATGTTAGGAATCTACACTCTACATGTAGAAAGATGTAAATTTTTGCAAATGGAGCCACATGAGGTTCGCATGCTGGAGTTATTTTTACTTTCGATTTACTCAACGGTAATATATTGAGTGCGAACTTGCTAATAGAGATGTACCATCGAGCAAAAACATCGATATCTGACATCGATGTAATCATCGAAACATGCATATCGATGTTTGAAAAACACCGAACAATATGCATCGATGTTAATGATCATCGTAAATGTTAAAATTTAAATGCATGAAATACAAACGAAACGAAAACTTTATTTCATAAATTATACAAATAATATCGATAATAATAAATGTTTTAAAGTTCCCAAAGATCTGGATCTATCGACTGTAGGAACAGAAGCATTGATAACCGTTTTCCTTTCAAACGGTTTCAAACGGGTCAGTCCTACCTTTGAAAATAATCTTTCTGATGGCACCGATGTTGCAACGGTCGACAAAAATTGAATTGCAATTTTACATAATTTTGGTTAAGAATAAGCCATGTTGTTCCACCACCCTAATGGATTTTCTTCTAAAGGTATAATGGGACTTTTTAAAAATAATGTTAGTTCGGTCGAATCGACATTGCCTTCCTCCACTCCTAATTTATCCTTAATTAATCCTTTGTGGTGGTCCCATAGATCAAAATTTGGGTTACACATTGCACGTTTATCTATAAATTGTATCAAAGAACTAATTAAGAATGTGTTCATGTATGGTATATATATACATTTCAATTAATAATTAATTACCCATGGAAGGCTCTTCTTACGTCAAATATGAGGCTTCTTTAGTATTTTGTTTCAACAACTTTGCAATTTCTTTAATAGCTTTCAATGAATTTACATTGTTCTTGAAATACGCTTTTTGAATTTCTAGTCTCATATGGTTGCTAACATTGATAAAATGTAGTGCTGCTCAATAGATCCAAACCGTTTAGTTTAAGAGGTTTCGTATTTGAATTCATCGGAAATTTCAGAAATCTTTTTCTCCAAATTGTACACCATTGGAATCACTAAACTTGTTGTTGTATATTTTTCTCCTTCAATTTGCTTTGTGGCAGCCTCTAACGGTTGTAATAAAGACTTAACTTCTTGTAATTGTTTAGTTTCTTTAGCAGTTATCATGAGTGGGGAATATGGATTACGATAAATTAAATGGAATTCCATCGCGTTGGAACTTCTTGCACAAGCTTTTTTATATTATTTTCTGTTGAGCTTTCCTAAGTTCATCGCTACCATTATTACTTTTTTTAAACCAAGTTACAATGTCCTTTAACTTTTTAATAAGAAATGTTAGAGGCTCCACTGATTGTAAAGCGCGTTGTGCTAATAAGTTTGGTTGATGAGCAAAACAATGGACATGTATATTTTCTACTGTTTTCGTCATATTTTTGGCACCATCAGCCACCACGGCTTGTTGGTCTAATTGCCAAATTTCCAAAATTTTGTTAAACTCATGAGTTAAATAAGCGGCTATATTTTTTTCAGATAGTTCAAATACGCCTAAAGTGGCACATACAATTATAGAGTTTTCTTCAAAATGAATCACCCAGAAAACTGCGTGATTGTAAACAATCTGTCCAAATGTCAGTAGTTATAGTAAAATACTGAATTTTTGCCATTTTAAATTTATCTGTTGGATATTAACTCAAATTTATTTTCTAAGAGCCTTATTATGATTGTTCGAGAAGGTATTTTATAGTTGTTTAGTAAGGAATTGGAAATCTTCATCTTCAACTATAAATATTGGTTGGTAATCCCGACATATCATAAACAATAAAGCGTTTGTAATCTTATGATATTTTAGGCCCCCTGTTGATAATCTGTTATATCATGAAACGCTTCATGAATCGATTTCTGTCTCTTATTGGTGGAAGAAATCACATTAGGTAACTTATCGCTATCGTTGGTATTTAAAATGGAATATTTGTTGACTAAGCATATATTTGAAGAATCTAACAAATTATTGGATATGTTAGATGTGGCTTGAGTTGACACAGATTCCACTGGTTTACTAGATCCATCATAATCCTTGTGAACACTTTTTAAATGACAGTTTAGACTGGAAGTATTTCCACAAGATTTAATTTTTTTTAAACATAATCTACACTTGGCATATTCTTTATTGTCATTAAACTTTTCGAAATGTTTCCATAAAAAACTTTTCGGTGGCATTTTTCTTTAAATTTAATTTAATTATTTAAATTAATTTACGTTTGAATTTCTACGAACAACTGCGATGTATCGGAATCTAATTATCGATGAATTTTACACATCGATGTATTTCGAACATCCCTACTTGCTAATGAACCTAAAGCTCCTATTAAAAATTTTCGTACTCGCACTCTATTGAAAATCAAATTTGGACCAGTTTTCATAGAACTGGAGCTTATTGTTCCTAATAAGTTTTTTCTAAATAAATAAATCTAATAAAAATATAAAAAATACATCACAACGGATCGACATGGCGCTAAGTGTGCGTAGGAAGAAAAGCACGCGCCCTGTCCCAATTCTGAAATCAAGGCGTGTCTTTAATCATAAAAACTGGATACCAACTAAATGGCACAATGATTAAAACTATGACAGTTGGAGTGCAAGATACATGGTTCAGTCCCCGTGAGTGCGGAATTTTTGGCCCGACCCATCTTCCAAGGTGGAATAGTTTCAACTTCAATTGCACGATCAACTATTTTATAAAGTACAAGTATTTTGTAATAAGTCAATTTCTATTTAATGCTTCCAGCCATTATTAACGGACGTTGGTAGTATTCAAAATTACTTTAAATTACTTTAAAGTTATTTCTTAATAATAATTCATAAATTAATATCTTAAATATATTTGTACGAGATGTTTTTGTATATTTTCCAACCATTTCCCATACTTTTCCTCAAATAGAAATCTATTTTGTTATTCTTGTTTCATTTCACACATGGAGGAATAAATCTTTCTACATATAACAAAGTATGTGGTGTGGTTATTTGCCGTATCAAATCCATTTGTGAACACTTGTCAAAAACAATTTCAAAATGTGACAATTTTATTTATTTTGTTTTGCACAAATAAAATTTTCCGACACAAAAAAAAACTTAAATTAAAAAAAAATGTAACAAATCTTCATTCATCATACTCGTATATATATGTATATGGCCATGAGGAGATGAAAAATACATTTACCGGATTACCATTATTTTTTGTATTCTCTTTTGCGGACGCAGATCCAATTTCGTTTGTTCCAATATTAATTTTGGCATTCTCATTGAAGTTTCAGGGCGGGTGTAGCCCACACTCATCATAATATGCACGTCACAAGCTCGAGCTTTCAACCACACGAACTATATACATATATACTTTATATTGAAAATTAATTTTTTCACTTTAAATATTTGAATTTTCCGAAAGTTTACATCATGATCGTCTTCCAACTCTCAAGAAAATTACATCTCAACTCAAGGAAACATACACACATACACAAAAAATTCAATTAATAAACTGATGGAAATATTGTTGTACATACTAGCTTCTACATAATAAATATATTCCCAACTAAATGCTTTCAGTATATGTAATATTAGCTTTTTGGTACGAGATCCAAAAAGTTTACATTTTCAGAAGAGATAATTTTTTGCTTTTCAATTTTTCATTTCTCTGAATTTATGTATAAGAAAGCTTATTTTATTTTTTCCTTATTAAACGGATATTATTGTTGTAAATGATTTTTTTTTTAACATATATCTAGCTGTATAGGCCTGGAGGTGAAATATTTGGTTTTGATTTCTATATACACGAAAAAATTAGAAATTGAATAGAAAAATAAAAAATTTCATAAATGTTGGTGGTACGAGAGCTACCTATAACGATATTTTGGAATAAAAAAAAAATTAAAATTTCTATCTATGTAAAAATCCATTCTCTTATTTAGATAATCCACGTTTATATTTACACTTAAGAATATATTATATGAGATTATATTTTTATATAAATTCTGAAGAAAAAAACTTAACAGAACATATACTACAATCTATATAGTATTAACATACATACATTTAACATAAATTCCATATTTGAATTTCTTTTAATGGAATAACAACAAAAAGCTTAAGGTGTTTATAAAAATGAGGTATGAATGAAATGAAAAGTACGATTTAAATTAGATTCAGATTTCAAATTAATTTTTATTTCCTAATCCATTTTGAATATAATATCTATGTACTCGTATAAAGGTGGGTGTAGTATATTTACCTGTAATAAAATATAAAAGAACACAAGGAAATTCTGTAGATACTAAAAACCACCTTTCGAAATTAAACTGAATTTAATTGTGAATTCCAGATACTTCCCTATTTTAATAACGTTTAGAAACCTAATATGATATCGTATAGTTCACATCTCTTTACTATAATAACAAGTAGTTTATTATTAACAATTAACGAGAGTGCTAGGTTTAATCAGATAGTTTTAATGTAATGTGATAGTTTTGCTTTATTCACAATGGTACATACACAGTACTTAGCAATAATATTAATCATATAGTAGTGAAAGAGCTTTTTAACCCTAATTTTTGATGGTTACTATACATTACTACACTGTGGATTGAATGTCACCAGGAAGTCCAAAATTTGTTGTTGATCCTCTGATGTTGCAGAAGTACCGACAGAATTTTGCTACGTGATACTCGGCTTAAAAATACCAAAACGTACAATTTTCACTCACCTTTATCATAATTCGAACTTTTTAAATAACTTTTTTTATGATTCAGGCATGAAGACTATCCGAGAAAAATACCTGTTTTAAAATAAATCATATATATAAGGAAACGTTTATGATATATTATCTGAAAGCTTTTTTACTAAAAACTCGAAAAATCGTAAAAGAACGTACTCAATATACTGAACAATTTTGATCATGAGATTTAAAACTAAAAGCTTTTGCGAAACTATATTTTGAAAAAACTACACGAAATGAACTTAAAAACAAAAAAAGTAAAAACAAAAAAACTCTTGGCAAAAAGCTCTCTAAAGCTCACGGAAATTACGAATTTCGATAAATTGATAAACTGATGAATTCTTGGATATATTATAGATAATTAGATATTAAATTATTTTGGTTACAAAATTTTAAACTTAAAGCTTCATATTTAAGCTTTCAAAAAATTCATATCCCATCGTTAAGTTTTACTGAACAGTAGGTATTCGTAGAACCATTTTTCTCCATCAATCTGATTTTAATCTGTTACGCCGTTTTGTATGTATATACCCAATAACATAAAACTCTTCCGAAATGTGCTGACGCTTCTGGAATATTTAATATTTTCTGCTTATCATTTTTATTATGTTTTTGTAGTGGTTATTCCTTTGGTATGTCTGATAAATACCTATGGTATAGTTTAATTGCTTTCGAATATGTGAGTTACGTGTGAATTCTAGGCGACATTGGTTGACAGCTAAGACGCTGAATCAATCAGCCGCTAAAGATAAAGAGCCTTTTCATTAAGTGTATTACATCTATGTATTCTGTAATATTGTTTCGTTATGCTAGTTTCGATCTGATGACATCATTGAATAATTTGGTGATCGAAAATCGATTCCATCTCATCGCAACATATGCGACTTAATATTTGTTGCATCGTGTTCGTTTGCATTTAATTGTTTGAATTTAATTCGAAATATTTGGGGTTTTGTTAATTTTGATTATGTGTGACATTGTGCCTATAAATTGACGAATTCATAGTTTTGAACGTCACGAGCCTCCCTATTTCATATCTAAGAAATTGGCAATTAATGGAAACCTAGTTATCCCTTTATATTTGAGTGTGGAGCTTTTGAATAAAAATATTAAACAAAAAGACTAGATTAGATAATTCAATAAACCGCTTTTAGTTGCTAATATTTCTTCACCCAAAAGTTTTCTTAAATTCGAATAGTATACTTAAAGCTTTAGTGGCATATTGCTGTCAACTGTGTCATTTGCAATTGAATTTTAAATATAGCTGCTGCAGGTATTATGTCATAAAGTTGAAACGTTGCCCATAACTATCATGTTTCTAGCATACATTTCAATAATGTATTTTAGTTTTATCAAATAAATTTGTACCGCCCAGGTGGCTAAGTGGTTAAAGCTGGCAGTTGGAGCGGGAGGTACCGGGTTCGAATCCCGATAGGGGGCAGAATGCATAAACGAATATTACTAATAATCAAAATCTGAATTTTTGGTTATGAAATTTCCATTTTAAAGCTCACAATTTAATATTTATTTAAAGATCAAGCTTTGGTATATCAAAAAATTATCATTGTCTCAATATGATGTGGTATTTTTTCTATCTAAGATTTAATCACAAAAAAGACAAAAAAGACGCCTGTCTAGCTTTACAATGATTTTGATACAGATGCTTTATATCCTGTAAAGAACTGAATACTCTGCATTTCTTTATAATCCAAACCCCCCATACTTATACTTCTCTTGTTAAATTTGTTGTATTGCGGATTATGCTGAAACATGATCTCAAAATTTAGAGTAAATTTATAACAAAATGCTCAACATCTTCCACACTGTCACACAATACATAACCCTTGACCTCACTCAATCGACGTTTCCACAAAAATTACTTCCAATTTTCGTGGTACTGTCTGATACTCTATCTTTAAGTTCCTTATAGTGTGGAGTTACTATCCACGTAGAGTTCGAAAAAGTGCATAACACTCTGCACTTATTGCTTTTATTAAACATATGTCGTTATATTTACACTACCATTTTCTACGGATGTGAAGTTTCCGACAAAATTCGACAAATCGACAAAAATATATGTATACAAAATTTGTCGAAATAACAAAACTATGTAAATGTATTGGTGAAACAGTAGGTAAAAGCAATGTTAAAAATGTTCGCTATAAGGTTACGATTTAATTTATGAAAACACGTTATAAAGCAACATTTCTAAAATATCAATATTGAAACTAATTTTACTTTAGCTTCAAAATTGTTTCAAAATTTATAGAGAAGACCACTTAAAAAAATAAATCCTTAAATAGTGACCAAATAAATACATATATAATTTAAGACATAATCAAGCCATTTAGTTCGACAAAAAATCTACGATTAATTTTATCCAATTATTGAGTTGGAAAAGCCGTAACTTATATGATTATTAGATTTTAGTGGTTCACTATATTGAATTTTGGCCAAATCTCAGAGATGTTACCGGGGTTTGGCTGTTACGCCACATCGGTGTGTCGAACTTTGAAATACAAATGATCACCGAGGTAAAGGTTTTCGTATCACCCTATGAGCTTACGTACACCCTATAAGATTAACGTATTAAACCCACATCGCGTTAGAAATATGGATAATAAAGAAAAAAAAGTCTGTAAAGTTTCTACACCATAACTCTGCCGGCATCTTGTTAAGAAATTTGATTTTCGTTCATTATTGGAATTAACCAGACAAGTCACTCCACTAACTAAAAACGACCATGCACCATCACTCATAGATTCGAAAAAGAGATTATCTGCCTTACTCATTTACAAGTATGGTCGAACCAGGTTAGTTTTCCCATATTGAGTCAAATTAAGCTACAGACTCTACTCTTGGTGGTGCTTTTCCGTGAATCACTTTAAGTTTCAACTTCGCAACCATACTCCCCTGGAACCCAAAAGCTTTGGATCTCAGTAAGCGACCAAAAGTCCCATATATGTAGGTCCATCTAATTGCTAGCTGGCATCGTTAATGGTTAGAACTATTAAATGCTTTCGCATATGTTAATCTTACGACGGTTCAAGAATTTCGCCTCTTGCACCGTTATATATACTAATTCCCTCAACTACTTTTATTAATCATAACGTCTTAAAATAAAAGTCAATTGAAAATAGAATCTTCGTCATATTCCATTGTTCCGTGCAGAGAATATCTAGGCACAAATGGCCTGCTTTAAGCACTCTAATTTTTTCAAAGTTATTGTACTAATTCTAGACCAACACTCGATAAAGAGCGCAAATTTAAATTTATTACGAGTAGAAACTTACGTTTAAACCACTACAATAATACGTCATTGCTTACCACCTCTACTTGACACAACTACGAACGTTTTAACCGCAAAACCTATAATTTAGTCTATTGGAGTTGAAATAAACGTGGCTGCTGGCGCCAGACTTGCTATCTAATTGATCCTTGTTAAAAGAATTAAAATGTACTCAATCAGATAAATGGGCCCGAGATTAAAGAAAATTACCCTTTAAGTTTATCGTTTTTGTTTGTGACAGCTTTCGCATAGAGCTTAGGACAAACTTACTCGTGATCAATAACTGTTCAAACGAAACCCTTCTCCACATCAGTTCGCCAAGATCTCATTCGATTATTTGCTATACTACCACCAAGATAAGTGCCACTGACAGCTCCATGCAGTCTCACCCAAACACTTCAATGAATATCATTGTACCCTCCTACTCGATATGGCTTGATTTTAATAGTAAAATTAAATTTGATGAGTGGATAGCATCTGTTTGATCAAAACTTCGGATGGGATACACATCAGGTGAAATTACCATCTTCGACGAAACGGGTTTGTTTTATAAAATGATATCACAAGAAACATTTAAATTCAGAGGTGAAAATTATGTAGGCGGCAAAGTGTTATAAGGAGAGAATAACTTTGTTAGTAGAAGCTTACATGGATGGTAGCAAAGCCCTCTCAATAAATAAAGCCAGAATGAATACTCACTTTTTGAAATGAGCTTTATTTAGTGTATCAATAATGTACGTTTTATCAAGAAACTCATACGAAACGTACAAATTTCTTTTTAAGTTTTTAGCTATTGCAACTTAGAGCTTTTACAATTTTATTTCATAAAATGACTAAGAAAGGGTGAAATTAGATCTGACCATATCTCATTTTTTTCAAATCAAAATAAATCACGATCAAATTTAATTATAAATTGATCTAATTTTTATAAATTTTGTGCTTTTTATTTCAATATAAACGATATCCTCTAAAATATATTTTCCTCGCTCTAATTCTCGCTTGGTCGTACGACGAAAGTCAAACTCATTTTGTAATAAATTTAGAAAAATAATATTGACGAAAATACACATAATTGAACGCGAAAACATAAAAAATTAATAATTAATTTAGTTAAATGAAATTATGTATGCGAAAAAACTAACTTAAACCGAATTTATAAACATAAATCAGCTCAAAAGATATTTTCAACATGCAGTGGTCAATAAATAACATAATCAGCTGATTAATGTTTACACTTCAAAATGAACACATAACCTAATCACAATTTCTATTTTGCTACACATTTATTTACAATAACAGCCCAACACTACACTATATTCTGAATCCTGAAATACAAAGAATCATTAAAAAAGGTTTATTTATGCTGTCTCAACATAAGAATAATATTTAATTGCATAATTATGCATTAAATACAAAACCAATCTTCATAATGACATAAATGTCATAACAATGGGAGAGAGAGAATATTTTTTTATATTGAATGATAGTTCGATGAAATGCCATTACTAGCGTCGCTGTTGTATAAAAATTTTGCAAGCCATTCATGTTAAAATCATACATGTGTGCATTAATCATTAAATCTAGTTAAATGTGTATATGAGATTTAGTGCATTGGTATTGTTCATTTTATTTAGGATCGCTTTGATTTTATACATCAAAGCAAAATACAAATTACAATACAACTTAACATTTAATGAAATTGATTTGTTTGGTGTAAAGTGCCATTTTGATTTATTCTCTTTGTGAGCATACTTAAAATAAAATATAGTTCTCGTAACCTTACTATGTATCTGTCTCTGTTTACATTTTAAGTTATTAAAATACCATATTTTCATTTAATGAATAAAAGAAAATGGAAAAATAAATGGAAAAATGATCAATTTCAGGATGAAAATTGGAATTTCTGTTTTCAGTTGAATATAACCTAAGTTAAATTTGAACTACTTTTCATTCAAATATTTACTATATAGTAAAGCCTTACCTTTCATACATTTTGTATGAAACTGACGTTGATTTTTGTATTTTTTGTTACACTAAATAAAGCTCATTTTGAACATTCCTGCTTCAATCACTTCAAGACTGCTTTGATGGTAGTGACTAAAACAAAATTGCTTATTATAGCAAAAAGTAAATCACCCAGGTGCTTTAAAAAATTAAAGCTCTACCTGTCAAATATCCAGGTAGTAAAAAGGCTTGAAATGGGACGCCGATCTGATTGAAAAGAAAAACAAGATTTGATAACCAGTCGACAATTGTCCTTCATTAACAATAAAGCACTTCAGTTAGCATTTTTGCCACAAAAAACATAATCTGTTTAACAGCCGATTGATCAAGGCGTTATAAAAAGCCTAAAAGCTCATTATAGACCTAAATGTCTGAATAAAATTGGTAAGAAATTTAGTCAGCGGTAAAAATACGGTCATAACATTGGTCAATTCGATTGATATGGCTGCTACAGCGTGGAATCTAGTTAGTGGCCAAATAGTAGCTAACTGCCGTAGACATGCCGGATTATGTTTAGAGAATAATCCCGACACGGAATCTTATTTATACAGCGACGATGATGAAATTCCACTTAGTGAACTGACCCAATTGTCACCGTGATCGTTGATAATTTAGTATTAATCGATGAAAAAGCAACATTGGAAGATATTGTAGGTGATTGGAACTTCCATCAATGACACTAAAAAGGAAAATTATGATGACGTTGATGATAGTTTATTCCTCCCTCAGTTACTAAAACATGCGAAGCAGTATCCACTATCAAACGTTATGTGCAATTTAACAATTTTTCTAAAGAATTGACAGAGAGTGTGCTTTCAAGCTTTAACAATTTGTCTAAAGAATTGACAGAGAGTGAAAAGAGTTTTGTTTATAATTAAACGAATTTCGTTTATGACGACGTTCGGTACTAATGACGGATCATACTGACATTTTCAATGTCGTTATAGGCAAATGTCACTGTACTTTTAATAAAAATGCATTTAAGAATCAAGTTTACTGTAACATTTAAAAAAAATAGTTAACTTTATTTTTCTATATTTTACTTTTTGTAAAAAACTGTAGTGTATTAAATACATATTTTACATATAAAAATCGAGTAAATTACGTAGCGTAGAATACAAGCACAACACTGTAATTTACCAATATTGTATAAAAAAATGTATGTAAAGGTTTTTATATACAATTGCACAGCACTGGTTATCTTCCACAAAGAGTAATCGGTGAACAAGACTCCACGTAAATCAGGTACTATTATTTATTACAGAAAAATTTTTGGTCGTCAAACAATAAGCTTTTATTTTCTTTCGTTAATATAAAATCATTTAAAATAATTACAATAATTTCATAAATTAAACTAATATTTAATTTTAATTTTCATTTTAGGTGAGTACTAACCTCGTTAAAACACCCAACCTTCAAGTATAAACAGATAAGTTAATAATTATAAGTTTTATAATCTAACCTACTGTACATAGTTCGGCGAACGAATTATCATTACATCCATAAATTCTTACCCTAATATTTAATAAAAACGAACCAAGTTTAGTTTATTAAATTAATAATCCTTATAATAACTAAATTACTAATAAAAAAATTAAATTGCAAACTAAGCCATCATTATAATCCAATTTTTGTTTTGTATTCTAAGTACATAATATTCAAATCAACTTCAGACAGCATAAAAAATTATATTTTATCACAAAAATAATCAAACTTGAAAAATAAATCATGATATACTCTCGTCTTATGTATATACTAGAGTATCGTGATTATGCAGATTTTATAGAAGGCAAAAAAAATGTCTGTATAAAACTATTAATTATAAATTTTTTTTTTTTGGTTTGGATTCTTGTTCAATTTTTACTGTTTTTTTTGGATATCATAAAATAAATTTTAATAGAATTAAAACCACACAAAAAAAAATATTTAAATAGTAATGAAACACTTGTTGTTTTAATTCAACAAGTATATGTATATATATATAGAGGAGAGGAACACTGTTGGTATTATTTTTCCTACCAGCTTTCTGTCTACTAATGGAAAAATGAATTTAATATTTAAAAGAAATTAAGCTTTTTTCGGTGTGTCGTGTACTAATGGCAATAGTATATAGTACTTTGTAAGATTAAAATAATTAATTTACGATACACACACACAAAGTTTTGTTCCTTCATGTTGAAATTTTTACGAGTATTAAACCAAGAACAAAACACCGTGAACATTGGGCGCCTTACGTAGTTATATGGAACGGGGGCGGATATCAAATTGAGTTCATTTTAATAATTTTTTTTACTATTAAATTATAATTAGGATATTTTTGTGTATATTACACCACATATACAAAACAGTCTACATGACACATTGTGGGTATGGGCCGGGTATTGATATAAGGGTGTAATTTAAATATAACCAGGTTGTGTGTATTCGTGAAATTATAGTTTGTTTAGTGATGGTTGGCATATATATAAGGTATGGTAATTTAATGGCGATATTTAAGGTAATTAGGAAACACAAAACGATTTTGAAGTGTGAATATTAATACATTATGTGTACTGGTGTATTGTTTGGCTATAATTACTTAATCATTGTGTCTGGCAAAATTTTCAATTTATCGCCGTTGGTAAAATAAATGTGTATATAAATAGAATATATATAAAACGGAAAAGCTCGTCAAAAGCTTCGATTATCTTTTTATTATAACAACATTCTATTTATACATTTTATATAGATCTCTTTGAGCTTTTATAAGAAAATATATATTTTTTTTATTTTGGTAAGCTAAGAAAAGTCAAATACAACATATTATTGAAATGATTCTTTTATTATGGCGTACAGCATCGCATAAAAAATGATGTATTCTCCCTACATACATATATACCAGAGTAGTACACAGTGAATTGAGATTTTTAATGGATTTTATATTATGTTGATTTACAGAAGGATTTCGTACTTTTATAGACATTCTGCTTATATTCGAGTCTTTATATAACAAACACATATACATATATAATAATAATAATAATTGTAGACTTTTTTATTCTGAAGCTTTTGTCCTACTATACGACTATATTCGATATTTTATTTACTGTTGTGTATTATTTGGTTATATTGTTGATGATTTTCTTCTCTATAATATACGAACTGGTAGTCGATCGTTTCTATTTTTCAATTTTAAGTGAATTTCAATTTAAATCTATATAACAAAACGTTATATCGAGAAGAAAATAACACACACACACACACCCGCAACAAAAAAAAAAATTGAATTTCTTTTGTAACAATAGGATTGAAAATAAAAAATTGAAATTCTTTTTATATACGAGATTTTGTGAATTTGACTTGAGGGCCAGTGCAAATAATTTAAAACGATTATTTAGATTCAGGTCATAGAATTTGCATTTTATTTATATAATGTATATGAATATATGAAAATTGAAAGCACAAAAATAAAATAAATTATTTTTAAAGTTAAGTGATTGGGAAGGAATAAAGTTTCGATAGGTTTTCGATACGACTACGAGTATATAGGAAAACACGTTCAATAAAATTGATGGAATGATTTAAATTGAACATTATATTGCGATAAGCCTCTTATATTACTTTTAAACCATACGCATATAATGGTGAAAGCTTACATCAGCTTAAATATTTGATCCTGGATATATGATGGTCGTGTTGCTTATTCATCGAGCTTGGCGCTTAGTATTTAAGCTGTCTATGTTCGAAAAGTATTATCTGCTCGAAATCTTTTCATCATCATATCTTATAATCATATTAGTTAAGCCCTGTGGGTGAGGGTATCCATGTTTCGAAAATATTTTGCACGAAACAGAAGACCCATAGAATACCACAAAAATATACAGAGCTTACGTAAAACACGTAATTAACAAACCACCTTTTAGTACTCGGACAAAAGAATAATCTTTTGCCCTCTGGACGGCCTTATCACAGCCCTAAAGCTATGCATTGCTCCACCATTGAAAATAACCTCGAAAATTATGGATTTGGATTTTTCATTGGGGCACAGGTAACAAAGGCTGTGTTAAACTTCCAAGCGTAGTCGATTAATATCACAGGATTAAAATTTTAATGCAATAATTTGGATAATCTGATGGGTTCTTAACCGGAGCACGATGTCAAATTGGTGATTGACTACTTTTATGCTATAGTTAGTAGAAGTCAGGTCGACTTTTATAATAATATAGGTTCGTACTTCCGATACGAACTGCGACCGAAAATAGGCCAATAATAATGTACTTTGCGATCGCTTATCTCAAAGTGGCAAGTACATTCCTACCTCATAAAATATTCCTTCATAAAAACATTCATTTAGAAACATGGACACATTCACTTAGATCATTCCGAAGCCAACATGACCATGTATTGATTTCAATAGAGCGGAGTAGAGCAGTGAACAGTATCTGGCCACTGTAAAGCTACGATAGAAATATTCGTACAAGTCAGAGAGGGCAGGGGAATATATAGTTCTTTCTACCTTGCGACCCAACATACATTATATGGGCGGTTTAGTTGGGAAATATGATAACATTAAGATATTTGGATCGTTTTTCTATAAGAGGGTGTTACAATTGTTTCCCTAGAGTTTTTAAGAACACCTAAAAAAAACCAGAAACATAAACGAAATATAAACGAAATCAAAAATTATAATATGCCACGTCTAGTATGTTGTAAGAAAAAATCTAATGCTCACCGATTTGTTTTTTGTTGTTGTTGTGTATGGTCCAAGCATTTTATCCATCGTATCTACGCCACCTTTACGATTGTAAAATAAAACTATTTGGGGCTTGTTTATAAAATTTGAAATTTTTTCATCAAAATGCATTGTAGCTAGAAGCACCATAGATCTATTATTTTTCGGAACATACGAACAAATAGTGATTTCTCACCGAATCCAAAAATAGAAAATAATACTCTCTGGCGTGAAGATGGTTTAAATTTAGTTGGTAAAAATTCTTTATTCTTTTTGAAGAATGACCTTGAAAGACGATAAGATGTACCACGTTATGTTTCACTGGTGAAACATAATTCGGTTCTGCCGTCAGTGAAGGAAACTTCTTCAATAAGGTTCCATAACTATTGACGACTACAAAATGAATTGGGCTCGTCGTCGAGTACCAAATCGTCATGGCATTGATGAACAGTTGAGTCGCTGAATCCTCCAGCCGTTTTTGCTATAAATCGAACATAAGAGAAAATCAGCGCCAATTATCGGACGGCTGACATCAGTCAAAGTAGTCAAAGATTTCCAACAACTTAGTTCCATAAGTATTAAAAGTTAGGCCATTGGCGGCTAATAAAACTAGATCAAAAAACTTGTGCACTCCGAAAATGGATGTTGCAAAACTACGTACTGGAATGACCGAAAGGTCAGCATCAGTATCAATTAAGAATGTCAAATGTGTTCGTCTGTCGTAAATAAAAAGGCGGGACGTTTATGGTGAACTACTATCCGTCGAAAGTAATAATTTTACTGGTTTTTTGAAAAATTTGAATCAGTATCCATCCATAGCTATCGATGATGTGGTTAGCACATATTTGCACGGTTTTCTACATTTATGTGCTTTCTCGCCATGCCATTAATGGTAAAAACAAACTCCATTCCAATGGGTTTAAACCATCGGCTTTTTGTTTGATCTGAAACGACTCCTTGAATTACTGCGAGACCTGGAAGATGAGGAAAAATGTGTTTCCCGAGGTCTTGTTCTACTGCTCATTGCCAGATCACTTAACGCACACTCTATGCTTGCTAATCTATCTGTTGACGTTTATTGACTCACTGGTGTTTATAGCATTAAACATGCGATTCGCCATAACAGCTAAATCGTCTGTCTCAACCTGGTCTGGCTGAGTTGCCAATGCGATGCGGATTACCTCTGGCATCGTTCTCGGCCATAATGATCGGATAATTTTATCGGAAAAATTATCGCCAGCAAGATGTTTTATGTTAAAGTCTCCGATGGTCACCAATCACCAATATCTCGACCACTCAAGATAACAACTGTTAACTTAACAGCAGTTCATATATAACCGAAAGTACCGTTCCTTTTCTTTTTCTTTCCAATGCGTTATTGTTGTTGAATTGCATTTCTGCCAATTGAAACCAAACCTTTGGGTTACTTGGCCATAAAATGCCTAACGTAATGTTTGTCAATTCCAACTGTTACGTCTCTGCTTTTTATTCGACATGTTTTTTTTCTCAATTAGGGGAAAACTTTGGTTTCAAATGAAAATTTCGGAATGATTTTTTTTTGTTTTAATAAAAACAATTTTGTTTGTTGAGAACGCAAAGGAGGGTTTTTACGAAACGACTTACCTTTAAAAACCTACGAGTAAGACGTTGCACGGTAGTGAAAATTTTTACAAGTGTTGTATGAAATTTTTATAATTTAAAATTTGAAAAATGAAGTTAATTTAACGTTAAAAAACTTTACGAAAAGAAAATTAGATTCTAATTAGTATTTCACGTGCCACCACCGAATAGTGTGCAGGGCACCATCATGTTGAAACCACATGTTCCGTCTCACTTCTGATCTCAAATTTTAAAGTAATATTGGCAGTTCATTTTCCAAAAAGTTTCGGTACATTTGACCATTCAAGTTGGCTTCATTAATGTGGCGGCACCTGACCTTAAAATAACCGATTTCGAATGAAATTTTTGTCATTTTTAATTATGTAGCGCTTGAATAATTCAAACTGAATTATAGGTTCAGACAATCGATATTTTCCAGTTTCGCATAGTGTCTGCTAATGAAATGGATATAAAGAAATTGTCAGTTGTGATATTTTTGGTGGTATTTTTATAATGTTTCACGAGATACAGAACTACACGCTCTCATTGATTTACATTCCTCCTATTTCCCACTTTTCGAGCCCATATTTAACCCGACAACGGATTATAGGTTTTTGCATCATATGCCCACCCCACGTTGATTGAGTAAACCTGGTTCTGCCTCTAAATGGAAATAACCACTCGTCGACGGTTATATTTCCCGATGATCTATAATTTTGACGGAGATTTTTCACTATCATTTGAAAAATTTCAGAATTGGTGTTGTCTTGTCGGTAGCAATTTTTGTAGTTCTAGTGATCAAAGCGAATAAACTTGAAATTATTTTTAAATCGTTTTGCTGACATTGTGGCTCTTTATAGTAGATAAGCATTCGTACTTTAAAGAGAATCTAAACGTTCATTATTTGATTTGTTGCTTCCAATAGTAAGCATAAAATACCTAAGAATAAGATAACAGTTATAGACAGAATAATAAAATGCCGACAAATGATCGTTATACCCGATTAGTGCATAGTAGCACAAAACGTTTCAACATCGCTAAAATTATTTGTAATTGGATTAGGACCGACTACTCGCTAGTGCTTTTTTGCTCGTCTTTTCCGGCAAAATACTCGTCTTCCTTAATATTTTCATTTGTTATAGATTACTCATCATTCTCATCAAAAGAGTCGTTTTCGTTTTCGGATTCGCAACAATCACTCACATCTATATCTGTCCCTTCTATTTCTGAATCAAACTCTTCTTCGATAAAATATTCCAGTTCATCAAATTGTTCTTCGTTCTTGTTATTTACCAACTGGTCCATCTCATCTTCTTCTGAATGGGTTGCTTTTAAAATCCTAGTATAATAAGCTTTATACCATCCTCGTCTACTTCTGAAATCAAAATATCTTGCAAATGCGGAAAAGCTGAATTTGTTCAAAGTGTTGTTCAGACCCATTGTCATGTATATGGATGTGTGAGTTGGGCCTTGACGGATGAGTGCGAAAAACGGCTATTTATAACGTTCAAAAGAAGAGTTATGCGTGTGATGACGTTAACGACACATAGCGAGTAATTTTCAATCACCAGATCAGAAATTTAATGCAAATTCCTAATATCGTGCATAGAATCAAGGGACACAAGACTCGAGAGACCTTACGACTCAAGCAGTGACTAAAACTAGTTGTTTCAATATCCTCAAAGCACAGTGACAATTATATAATCTGTATGAATTTGGGTAAACTCAATCCATAGTTGTAACGTACCACACACCGATATAAAAATATTATAAACAAGACAATTCAAGACGGGTGGTAAAAACCTCAACAATCAAAGTATAGTTCATACAATTATTTTGATATTCGAGGCACATCCTAAAGATAGTATAATAAAAAATCATAACACAATAAACATACCCGCACTATTGCAAAAACAAACGTAAAATTCAATTTCAATTCGTTTACCTTTTGTGTACACGAAAATAATGGCAGAAAATCGTAGCACAGCATCAGTAAGATATCAATACAATACAACTTTTTATTTTATTTTGCAATTTTCTTAAATCCATTCTAAATCTACTTTACAATCTGGATGTTATTATTTTCTTTTATTTTTCGTTTTGATTCAACCATTTTCTTTGCATAAAATTTTACTAAATACAAATAATCATAAAAATAAAGGATTAAAGTTTTTTCTCTTCGATTTAAGTAAAATTAAATTTTTTTTTGTACCTCCTTCCATGTACCATCATACCTTGTGTACTCCTTTTCTATTAGTCCGTATTTTTAAAATCATCTTTATGTTGGCTTTTCTTGGTACTTTCCTTTTGTTCGTACATATTATTATTGTTGCTATCAGATTTGGTATACAAAACAGAAAATACGACCAGAAAAGTGAAATATAATGACAGACAATTCCCATGGTCTGGTGAATAGCAAAACTTTAACAACAAAATGTATAAATAAATACTAATCGATGGCAGAGAATTATTTTATTTTTAATTTAGATTTTCATTTGTATAGTTTGGAAAATTTATATTTTTCTTATTTCGTTTGAAGTGTAAGTCCTGCAACGATGTCATTAGAAACAAATTAAATAAGAAACGTTTCAAGAAATGAACGTTTTTCCCGATTTCTAATTTACCTGAACCGCAATTTTCGTTTACGGTAAATTCTAATTACTTCTTTTTAATTACTTCTTTCAACAGGATTGAAAGTTTCTATTTTTTTCGACATTAAAAGTTACTCAATAAACTTTTTTTCTGTAGTGTTATTTGTCATTCAGGTTATACTGGCCCATTGTAACTTCCCACTATATTTCTTTACGTTCCGGCTATAGGTCCAATTTAAACGTAGAAACCATCTGCATATTGCATAGTTCCATGCCAGCCTATAGTACTGACATGGAAGATGGGATGGCACACCGATTCTAACCTCAACTGGGTATCAGATGAGCTTATTAGCACGACCGTACCGCCCAAACGATGGATGATGAAAATCCCTTTAACCTGCCCCTATCGGATTCAAACCCCGTTCAACACCGCAGCGTTTAAACCTCTGCGCAACCTGGGCAGTTTAACTTAGTAGTGTTATTGCAAAAAAGATGTGCACTTGGTATTGAATTATACTGTCAAATTTTTTCCGAAGCTTATCACTGATGCCCGTTAATGTTAAGCAGTTTCATTACATCTAAAAAACAGATTCACTAGTTTTCCCCACATACAATTTTTACATGAAAGTTTGAAAACTCAAAATCAATTCTATAGATCGGTTTACCACAATGTAGTTCACATGTTTTAACGTGAAAAATTTGTAGATTTCGTAAGTCTAAATTACGGAATTCAATACACTGTCGACAATTGCGGTACTAAAATGAAAAAATATCAAGATCTATCAATCGACTATATAGTGCAGCAGCAGTACAATTGGACCCAACCGGCATTAAATCTAATAACCTAACGTTTATTTTACCACTTTCAGGGCTAATGCAACGCGCTAATATACACACAGTGATTTGTTTGTGGCAATATCAGTACTTTCATCCATTAATATGGAAAATTTGGTTATTTTCAAAGTTTCGACTAAATCATAAACTTCTTCATTGGCCAAAACGTTTCAAATAATCCCTACACATTTTAAACGACCCAATTTATCATTCTTAATAATTTGTAAGTCTGGCGCAATTACCTTTAACAAGGGTAGCAGATGATCGACGGTTTGAAATGCCACATTATGTTCCGCAAATAACATACTTAGACGTTATTCAAAATTACTTACGTTGTCATTTGTTTTTTTGTTTGAAATATGATTTTATCTCACGTGTATTTTTCAATTTTTCTACATTCTGCTTGTGCTTTTTTGTCACGGAGTGTTTCTTCATGCAAAATTTTCCAACCAACCCTTAAATTGTTATAGGTTAAGGGAGTCCGAGTTAATTTTCTGTTTGCGCCACTTTCTTTTTGATGACCCACTTTTGCGCTTTTCATCTTCGGAATCTATCATACGACGTTGAGGAATCCATAATCGGTCGAAAATATGAATACAAACACCGCATGTCCGCACCAATCAACATTCAACTTGTTAAAAAAATAATGACAGAAGGAACACCCTAAGTACCATAAATAATGTAATAAAATGATGCCACAGAAAGAATTATAAAATAATAATAAATATGTGTTTCGTTGAAGTATTTTAATGAAAAATTTGTTATAGTTTTATTACAGTAAAAATTCCCTATTTAATGCGGTATTTTTCAAAATCTATCCGTTTTTCCCTTAACGTAAATTTTTTGATGATAATTCCCTACAAAACAGGATTTTCTCTACATCATGGAGTCTCAGTCAGAAAAAAACTTGGGTCAAAAATACCAAAAAACTAGGCCAATTTAACCAAAATCTTGGTAAAATAAATAACTAAACTCTTGGTTAGTAAAACAAATAACTAAACTCCTGGTTAAAATAATTTTTAATTTTTAAATAACCAAACTTTGGTTATTAAAATAAAACATTTAGCTACTTTAAGCAAAATTATTTGGTTATTTTTTAAATATAAAAAAATGGTTTTTAATAACCAAATAAAAAAGTTAAATTAACAAGTCTTATTATTTGATGTCATCCCAATTTTAGTCAATATTTCATATTATTTTGGTTGAACAGATCAATTACTTGTTTAAATTTACCAAAAATTTAATATTTTTCAACAATTTGAATAATTTTTATTAATTTATCCACTGACGAGCAATCCGCCGAAACAGGGTTTTCGTATGACAGGGTAATACAAATTTGAATGAATAGTTTGGTTTCTAAAATTAAAAAAAAATTAATTTTGGAATTGTTATTGACTATTTTATGGTGGCAACTCACAAGCACAATTGACGATGCTGAAGCTTTGAGTGAAGAATTCGTTGATGAAGTATTCGGACCAGATGTTTTCATTTGAGGTAACCCACTAGGTGGTCTCATTTTACTTAAATAAATTATTTCTGTCCAGCTAGAATTGTTTCAATATTTTCAAAATGTGACCTTATCTTGTTTAAACTTAAACCAAAACGTTGCTTACCAAATAAATCGAAGTACAACTCATTGTTTGATTCATTATAAAATTGGTTCTTTATTTTTGGAGTATCATCAAAGTCCCAATTTTGGAGTATTACCAAAATTGGGAAGCACAAACGTATTATCAATTAAGAAAAACAACACAATCTTACATGTAAAATGGCATTTCTAATAAAATCCCGTTTTCTAGGAATCGAGAATTTTGTTAATGTGAACTAGATATTTCGTTAAAACAAACAATTGTTGGTGAAAAACATACTTTTACTTTAATCAAGGTATATTTTACCAAAATAGTTTTAAAAATTTCTAACAAATAATTATTGTTTGGTCAATGTTACTAAAACCCTAGTTTACACTGCTTAATTGTTTGGTTAAAACTACTAATTAATGAAAAAACTTAACTTTGTTATCATTAATATATTCTTAGGTTGTTTAACTATTTTTTAGATAATTTAACCAAATTCACGTACCAATATTTTGGTTAACTAAATTTTGATCCATTATTGCTTTAACCAAGTAGCAAAACTTTTATTTTTTATTTTAAAGTAGAGAATTGATGAATATAACCAAAAAAACTGTTGTTACAAATGGTTATTTCTCGATGTTACAAATGGTTATTTCTCGAGATATTGATTTAATTTTAATACAAGGTGCTGAAGGCTCCTCTTTAAACGCCTTTAACTTGATAGGGGGGCTTAAAAGTGCGAAGTGATAAGGTAAGTCGTCACAGTGAAGTCGTCTTCGCTGCGATCGAGGAATTCAACCGAACCATTCGCGTCAGTCACTAACTGGACACCCTGTGCCTATTATTGAGGTGGTAATTCTAACCAAAGAATATACACACAATCTCGGTAAACCACAAGTCGAATATTCCCCATACAGAATCGAAAATTTATAAAATTATTAGTTCACAAACAATTTCACCAATCCACATAAGTAAGTCAGACAAGAGGGTATAGGAAAATCCGGGCAATACCACTCTAACGTTCTAGTTTGGCTTTGTAGAGGAAGTAACTTTGTTGGTGAAATCTAGTCATCTAAACATAAACTTAAAAGGATTTAATTATGTTTGTGTATCAGTTTTTTCATTCTACAAACAGGATACTCATTTTCGCCTTCCATGGACCATCAAGTTTTGACGTTTAGGTCAGTTATGAATTAGGTAATACTAGGCATATTTACAAATATGAACCTATGTGTACCATGTGACTCGTTTTAAATTATTTAAATTATCAGTGTGACTGAAAGTAACTAACTCATTTGACAATATATAGTAAATATAATTAGTCGTTTTCACGTTAGCTTTCATGTTAAGAGTTTTAAGCATCACGATCAACCACAAACGATCAGTACACACAACCTTTTTTCTTCATTTGATTGACGCTAAACCGTAGGCTTGTGTTGTTTACCTAATTAAGAACCAATGGCAAATTTAGGTAATTTGTCATTATTGTTTGTGTTATCTGACAGTCGTTTAAGTCACTTTTTGAAAAAAACTTTTCATTATGTCATGAAGACAATCATCAAAGCCATTCAACTGTAGGTGGCGTTTATGCTGGTCAAATACTAGACTTTCAAAATGGTTTTCTGTAACTGACCTAAACCGTTGATCATGTAACATACTCCAAAGGCAAATGTAGGAAATAAGATCGGTTGTTAATTGGATCGATTCACTTTTACGTTAAAGTCAGATCTACGTTACCAAGTCTCTTCTAAAACTCACTTAAAAATTGCAATTCTTCATGAGATGGTGTTTATTTCTGTTAAATAACTGACACTTACGTCCGAAATATATGTTGTATCGTTATTTTTCTTTAATGTAAACAATCAACTGGCATGCAAGTCAAAATACGAATTTTGACGGCATTGTCAGTCATAAGATAAACATTTCAAAAATATTTGGGCTTGTAGTTTACCGGAAATAGCTTTCATGTCAACCGGAGCAAGGTAATTTTAGATCAACGGCGAGAATCGAACTCGAAGCAAAAGGAGGCTTGGGCGCCACATCACATAACTTAATTAGGCAAAGAAATTTGATGGACCGAAAATACATCAGTGAAATGCTGCTGAAACCCAAAGAAGTCAAAAGTATTTTTGACGCAATTATTACTAATGGTAAAATGGATAAAATACGAGAATATCAAATTTAAGCAAATACTGGTGACCCTCCATAATTATCTTCAAGGACTGTTAAAAGAAAGCGTTATTTCTTTGTTTTGAAATTTGATTTGATTGACTTAATCATATAGGGCTTAGCATAGGGCGTAACTAGACTGGACCATGGAACTCTGAGGGGCTATTCTCTTTCCAAGCTGTTTTGCTTCACTTAGCACCGTTCTTTTCCAAGTCACTGCTGACCTTCCAACTTTCCTTTATCCTTGCAAATTCCATTCCAGCGACATCCTGGTTATGTCATTTGGTGTCTTTATCAGCGTGTGGCCTATCATGATCTCCTTTTCAATGTCCACATGGTTTGTTTATCGCAGTAATTCTTCATTTGTGATCGTATTTGGCCAGAAGCATTTGATCAATCGCCAAAGGCATTTATTCACAAACACTTCGAGTCAGATCATTGAGTTTTCTAATTGGATCCCATTGAATTCCGTTTAATGATGCGATGTTTATCTTGCGCATGACATTATCCAGTACTATGAGGGACATTAGTGGAGATAGTACATATCCTTGTCTAACTCCTCGTGTATTATAGTATGTGCCACTCTGTTTACCTTTGTGTAGAACTTTATTTCCAGCGTCCCGGTACATTTCTCGCAAGAGTTCGGTTTTTTTCCTTGGGATGCCTATTTTACAGTGTGCTTTCCAGATTGTGCTTCTATTGATCGAATCGAATGCGCATTCGAAGTCCACGAAAAGTAGACAAAGTGGTGTGTTCCATGCGTTGGATTGTTCGACGATGATTCGGACTGTGTTAATGTGGTCTGAAACCTGCTTGTTAATTTTTTATGTATTAGTTCATAGTTGGGAAGACGCCTCGCCAGTTTTTGCATTCTCTTAAGTCGCCTTTCCTTGGGATCGTTATGGTTAAACCCTCTTTCCGTTTCCAATTATTCTATTTCATTCTTCCAGCATTCCACACTTCTACTAATAGTGGTGTTAGTGCTCCTGCCGTTGTAAATGGTGGATGGGTATTTATGGTTTCGTTATAGTTTCCGTATTACGGATAGCTGTTTATCAAATATAATATTGGTGTTAATACATTGCCTTGTTCTACTGACGTATATAAGTTTCAGCGATCGAGTAAATATTTATTCCTTGCTGTGTTCTAATTTTGGCTTTTATGCTATTAGCTTTGCTGCCGTTTTAAGAAACGACTCTATTTACAGTTTCGAGTTCCTAACTAAATCAAAATTGATGAGTAATCTTCAATATTTAGAGAAGCATTTTTCGAAGTATTTTGAAAGAGTTTACAGGAAATATATTGAACAAGGTAACTTTTGTTTCATCTTTACCTGGTTTTGGAATAGTTCCGAGAAATTTTTAAGTATACTCTCCAATTTATTGAGTCAAGTTCAGGGACTCGAAACTTGCTCGATAGGAGCGACTACTGTACCAAGATGTTGAGCAAATATCAAATTTTATCCAGTTACAGTTATAGAAAAGCGCATCGATATAAAATGGTATTGGTGTTTCAGTTGGCCAGCATAAGAATCACGATGGCCTAAATTATTTGAATGAACTTATTGATTCATTAAGCATGTTTATAACTTAAGAAATTCCTAAGTCGTCGTTTTGTGTTTTATAAAATATTTTATCATTCGACTGCTGATACCGTTGGACTAACCATCGGAGATACTTCCCTCGCCTTTGTTTGTTAATCTGATTTAATGTCTGATGTCCTTAATTTTAATCAATTTCTTAACCTCTAGCTTGGTTTAATTCCTTTTAAAGTTGCTTATGTCCTCAAGATCACTCACGGGGTTTTTCCTAACATTTAGTTCAACTGTTTCGGCTTCAAGCTCATCTTTAAACACCGGTCGAGGTTTTCTATCGTACGACTTATTATATTTTCTCTTTACTTTGAAACTGCACAAGAAAAGTAAATAGTAGTAAATAGCATAGTAAATAGTAATGTACGATTGTGCCAAATCGAAAACAGCCGATGCTAGTCTCACTGGTGACGTAAAATAAACTGATAGATCACCATGAATTTAGTAAATTACTAATCCGATACGAAAGACAAATCAATTCAAATAGATTTCACCAGTGGCGGAACTTCAAAATTTGGGCCGCCCGCGCCTATGTATAAATAATTCCCCAATAAATTTTTTTAACATAACCAAATTAGATATTTATTTCATATATCATATCACAATAAAAATAATGCAAAAACGCAACTAAAACTTAATGGACCTTAAATATTTCAATCTTTCCTTCTTGCCTTCATATTCGCAAAATCAGTAATGATACTTTTTATTTCCATTTTCCCAGCTGCCTTTGCTTCAATGGAAAGTATTGAAAGATCGCATAAACGGCCTTTACCAATGGTATTACGCATATAATTTTTTATTATTTTAAACTTTGAAAAAGAACGTTCAGCTGATGCAACCGTAACAGGTAGCGTGAGAAACAATAACAATGCGGTTATCACCTGTGGAACACTTGCAGCTACAGTTGAAAATTTTACTATTAAAAGTTCAGCGAATTCGTGTATAGATGATATCTTTGATATTTCATCGTTCAGAATTGCCTTTACCATAACCATTTGCAGAGGAAATTTTTCTGATATATCTTCACTATACTTTCTCTGTAGTGCATCTGCAGAATTTACGTTATCACGTTCCGTCATTAGCATTAATTTATTTGAATAGATGCGGGAAAATAATTGTGTCACTTCCATTCCTTGAAATCTATTCTCGAGTTGGTTGATCACGACATCCATAATTTTTATAAATATATTGATACGGAAAATTTCTTTGCTATTGTCAAAACGGTGATCTGTGGATAACTCGTCAAAATGCCTCTTCACAATTTTCCTTATTTTCTGAACATATATAGCACTAATTTTCCATGTAGTCGCTATTTCTACTGCTTTTATTTTTGCTGAATCAAACATGTTTCTATTCTGTTTTTAATTTTTGCTGGCATTTTCTAGAGATGTTGAAGCGGTCATAAGATCTAAATTTTTTGTTTGCAGCAATTTTGATTCAAATTTGATTAACTGGATCTCACCAAGTTTGCTGCACGATTGAACTATCACCTGCTGTATATATCTCACAAAAACAGCCACTCGAGCTATGTACCAGTTCTTAACCGTCAGGCGATTCTTTCGTTCCGTTCATTGCGTTGACTCTTTCGTTTTTTAATATATTCACTCCTTTTATTTTATAAATCGGGCGGAACGGATAATTGTGTTTGACAAAACGGCTGAAAAACGCGTTTTGTCTAACCTTAACATTTTTGAATCACCCTATATCTTATATTAGAATTTCCGTTTCTTATTGCTGTACCTATAAACGACGACAAATATAGATATACCCAAACACATATAACCAAATCAATTTTTCTTTTCACTTTTCTTCACACATACATATAAAAAACATATTTTTTTCGTGCCATTCCATTTATGCTCTATTGAGATTCAGTGGAAAATCCTACGAATAAAACGATTTCCATTTAAAATAAAATAATTTACCTGTCAAAATATGTAAGTGTTTTTCATTCTTTAATATCATCATGTATTATGTGTACCTTTACATACATACACACACACACACAAATAGATACTCAGACGTACCCAACATTGTAGAATATTGGCTGGGTATAATTTTATGTCATAGAACATTATGTTAACAGAGCGTTAAGAATACAACATAAAAACAATAATTTATGTTTGGAAAATTGAAAAAAAAAACAACGGAAAAACGGAAAAACGACATGAGAGATATTGTAGTGAACATCGTTGATCTTATTTGGGATTGAATTGAATTTATCATTTTAATTGGGTATTTTGTAGCGCACAATATTACAACTTTCAGGTGATTCAACGTAAAAAATAAATTTTAATAATAATTTCCTTATTTTATTATTAACAATATATTTAAAATGTGGTGGTTTTTATAACGTATACATCGGTAGTTGAACGTACAACAACAAAATAAATTTTCAGGATGCATATATCCCTTTTATATAATGACACATATCCTGTCTGAACGAACATATATGTTTGGGTGTGTATCTCTCATCTCTTATATATAAGTTGAAATACTTTTTTTTTTTTATTTCATCTTCCTTGGGTTCACCACAAAAGAGGATATTATTATTAAATTGTAGGAAGGACTACATAAAAATAAAATCACAGAATAAAAGTTAATTTTTTTTTGCTTCTATACAGTACCACTATACACAATTTTGTTGCTATTTGCTTTTTGGAAAATGGAAAACTAATAATAACTTTAAGGAAATGAAAATGGAATTTTATTATATATAACAACAAAAAAGATGTTATTTAATTAAATTATCGATAAAAAATAAATTCTTGAGGGCTAAATTTTTTTGCGAATATTTTTGGTCGGATCTTTGAGTTTTTTGTTATTAAATTTTTAAAATATATATCTGACGATGGAAGAACCGAACAGCATGGTTGTATCTTCGATGGATACACTATATAACAGCATGATGAAATTTTTATCTTTTAAAACAAAAAAATAAATAAAATATGTTATATTTAAATTAAAATATTATTCCTTATTGTCATATTATGAATACTCAGAGTAGACGACGATACATTCTTAGATAAAAACGAAGATAATCTAATAGTATGAAAATATATATAGAAAACTACTTTGCTTGAGAGTATATAACATTATTGAAAAAAAATCTTGAAACTTATAAAAATTTCGTTGTTTTTTTATTCCGTTAGCAAATATGCCCTCGGAGAATTAAAGATATCTAAAAGATGAAATTAATTTCTTTACATCTTTATATGGATAAAATTAGGTCAATCAAGCAGATAGTTCGTATAATATATATAAGGTTTAATACTCAATTGCACAATTTTAGGGTTGATTTAACTATGAAATGTTATATCTGTATACCATATAGAGTCTCCCCGAAAATTCGCAAAAATATACATAGAGGGAAGGATTATTAGATCGTGATTGGAATTAAATTAGTTTTTTTTTCACGTTTGGAAATGTATTTTTATGATAGGGAGACAGGTTGTGTGACGCACGAATTAATATTGCCAGATTAAGGATGAATATATTAATTTAAATATAAAACACGTTTCGGTATATTTTCTTATAATCTCTGCTCAATCAATATACTTAAAGGTCATTAACCTTGTTCGATGTATAAATAAAGTGAATAGGGTGAGAATTTAAAGAACTATATAAGGGATTAGAGTTCGGGTTTTGGAAAGCGAAAGTCACTGCGTTAACTTGGAACAATCAACTATATGGAAATATCTGGAGTGGTCGAATGATAGTTGTGATCCACTACAATGACTGAAGCGAATATTATTTTAATAGTCTCCACCAATAGCTGTTATAGATTTAGTCTAAATTCTGGTCTTTAATTATGTGTGTTTGAGCCGGATACAGACTGTGGAGGATTTTTTAAAATTTATGTGGATATGTAGGATTATAGAAATTTCAAAATACTACTTTCAATACTTCTTATAGGCTCGAAAATATGTGGAATATCGTCCATGCTTTCGACATCTGAGACAACCTATAGCTAGTATAGAGGTTCATTTGCCAGAGTTCTCAATAAACTATGTGAAACTCGGAAAACTGCCCGGTATTAACATAACTTCTGAACGAGATGTTCGACAAGGTTTAGATCTTCTGAACTAAGCAGCAGTTTAACGCCCAGTTTACCAAGAATAAGTTTGCAATTGAGTTTCATTCAAAAACCAAGAGTGTTGAACACACTGCACGAGCAAGGATTACATCCATACTATGTAAACAGTAAAGCACCTACAAATGGAAGATTATCAAACCCGTCTGAAATTTTGTCGGTGGATAAATAATAATCCTTGTTATATGCTGCATAATAATATGCTCACAACTCTCACGTATGGTCAGATAGAAATCCTTATGCAACAGTCGAATGTTATTTAATTGGCCCTCATTTTGGAAAATTGTCTCACAGGAGAGAAATAACTTAATTAACAGAATAAATTACACGGACTACTATCGGATTTTCTTTTAATCAACAGAAAGCATACGTTCTATTAGATGGAGCTCCTGCACATTCCGCTCGTCAGGCAAAACAACATTTTCATGGAATGTTTCCAGGACGTTGGATTGGTCGCGGTCGTCTTATTAGTAGATCTCCCAGATCTCCAGATTTAACTTTACTAGATTATTGTTTATGGGGCTAGTTCATAGATGAGTTGTTGATTCAACTTAAAAAAAATATTGCAGCGTTTCTTTAACAAAGGCAAGACTCAATCAGGAGAACAACACAGGCTCTTCGTTTACGAAGCATGTTGAGAGGTGAACATTTTTAATTTCGCTATAACTTAAAATCCAATGAAAATTGAATAGAAAAATTAGAGTTTTAACTTAAACGAGTTTTAGCATCTGTGAGGGCCTGATCTTTGTAACTGAAATCATTCATATAAGTATACCTGTTATTTTTAGAACTCCCTTCTACCTTAAAATATAGAGGATGCTGCTTCGTATTTACTACAAACCAACCGAATTTCCCTTGTAACAATGTAACTTTGATTTTAAAATTCTAATTAATTACGAAATATCGTCTGATTCCCGCTTGATATTTTAAATGTTTGAGTCATTCAAACAATTTGAGTGGTTCACCTTACGAAAATAAGCATCTATGTTATTGATCGTTTGATGTGATTCGCTTTTCGCAAAGTCAATCTTCTCGCTTGACACTAAAAACAAATCAAAGTGAGTCAAATCGGGAGAATCATATAGAAAAGGTTTCAATTCGTAGGTAACGTTGATTAGTTTTGCTATAGTGATTACGAATGAGTGAGGTGGGTTGCTGTCTCAATGTTTTAAGGTAGATGGTATTTGAACCATAATCTGGGATATCTGATGGCAATAGACTTCTCACTTGAATAAACCTTTTCTTTAATTGCTTTGAAGCAGATTTACCAGATTCATTCCACTATGTATTTCAATTTATGTGGTGTGCTGATGATCATCGCAAAAACCACGATTCAGTTTTTCTTTCTTGTTTAAGTCACTGGATGATAGCTTTCTCTTCGCCAAAGGTTTATTGGTACAGATTCAAATGACTAAAATGTTAGCCATTTTTTAAGCTTTAATTATTTATTTTAAATCTTTGTCCTTTTTTATCGTCTCTACATAATCGTATTGAAATCAATATACATTTCTGAAGCCTTTAGACATACTTTGGAGTTACCGTTAGATCGTTTTCGAGTTTATAGCAACTACAATTTTTAAACGGGGTTAAGTAAAGTGGCATCATTTGGTTTGTTCCTATAAGTTATAACGGGTGAGTTTGCTCCCGTTGGGCTACATATCGTGGACTGCTTTTTGGTTTCCGGATCGTACTTATTAAACCATTATTCGTCCCCAGTATTGGCTTTACTAGAGTTGCTAGACTGCCCATTTTAGAAAATAATTTAGGAAAAATTAAGCCAAATAAACTTACTTTGAGCCTCATTTCGTGGAATCTATAAATCGTGTACCCCATATGATTATTAAATATTCGCGATGCAGCCATTCCATTCAAAATCAATGCATCAACAATAATTTCTTGTGTCAGTCGTAGTTCTTCGTCAACTTTGGACTTTCGAGTCAGAGTAACGTCATCAGTTGAAGTTTTTGGTCTGGAATTTTCAGAACCACTTCGAAATACTCTGTAAAGACGGTGCAATCGTTCCATATATATCACATAGCAAATTTTTGTTTGCATTGGTGGTGAAATTTCATCTGATGAATCCTCAGCTATTTTGCGTTTCCTTGTCTCCATTTGAACCGATCATTCTAACAAATTAACTTAGCGACTCTTTGTTAGCGACCCTCTCGTATTCTAGGAGGTCATCTCAATCAGACCCGCTCTATGTTTTTCAAAATTTGAAGGTCAGTTTAAATTAACTGATTCCATTTAAATATCTGTTGGAAGTCATTGAATATGCATAGTTCCTGTAAACGGCATGTCACTCATAGATATGGTCCAAAAAAATTAATGGCTGATAAAGCCATATTTTCACCGTTTTAATGTAACTTATTCATTTTAAGCAACAAGGTAAACCAAATCTATACTTAATGAAGCAGTCAGAATTTTTTAAAAGTGCCAATTGAGTCATTCTACCCTTCTTTACTTTACAAAATACTTAGCAACGTTGTTGTTAAACTGATCCATCTAATTAAAAAAAAATCAGAAAATTTTCTCACATGATATTAAGTGTTCTTGAATTGTTCCACTGAAGTATCCTGGGGTTGTTGACCATACCAGTAACTTTTAATGATTAGAAGGGGATTTATTAACAGTTAAATGAAACGTGGGAGTGTAGTGAGTAGTATAGTCGACGCAACACCAAACTTTGCTGAATGTGAGTCAAATTATTTTTCATAAGAATATAATCTAGATAAGAAACAAGTGGGTAAATTTGTAAAGCTAGTCATTGTCAGATGATCTATGGCGGATCAAATTTGTAATACTAGACAATAAATGAAAGATTACGGGCAGTGAACATTCTTTTTAATTGAGAAATGAAAAAAATAATACAAGATTGTGCTTTTCTTTATGTATATGGCCAACTGAGAACTATAATGTCGAAACCAAACGAACTTTTCTACTGTCACTGCGGAAGAAGGCACAGCCTTTCAAACATAATGTAAGAATAATTTTTTAATTCGAAGTACTCTATTGGCAGCAGGTTTCAAAGATCTGTTTGCTTTACGATGAAAATTCCAAGTATACGGATAGGCATCTCAAAAAAGAATGTTTTTGTCCTACTTTCATTTCCTTACTTAATATGACTATTCTGAAAGAATTTTTAAATGCTTGTACTTGTTTTATTTTCGAGACTAGAAAATTGGATCATATTTAGCCCTATACTAGGCTTGCTTGTCTAGGAAGCTACATTACCAAGAACCAAATTATTTATTCAAAAGGTTATTACTTTAAATTCTAGGTCTTTAATTCATTAGAGGTATTTCTCTATATGGAGTTAACTGTTAAGATTTTTGTAATATTGTTTGCTCCCTGAAGCGTATTGTGTATTGTAAACGAGGTTATAATCAAAATAGGATATGTGTGCATGGTATTGACTTTTTGCAGTAAACAATTTAAGAGGCTTTTATGCTTAATAGAAGTACTAATTTTTTACAAGTTGCTTCCACCCAAATGATAAGCATTAAATAAATAAACCGTCCATATCGAATATCTTTCTCTATATAGTTAATGTTGGCATTCCGACACGAGTAATTATCATAAATCGATCGAATACAATCGTTATTTAGTCAATTATCACACACTATACGAGGCTATAAATTTGTCTTCGCCACTAAAAAGGCGGCGAAACATTTTTTTTTCTAACCTCCTCAATCAAAAATAGATCCTCTAGTGAAGTACAAATATATTTAAATTTATTTGAATAGCAAAACCAAAATATAAAATAAAATCCTAATAAATTAAATATTTTACTTATATTTAATTTGCACTTAAATATAAAAAATAAAATTTTTAGAAAATTGAAAAACGATTTATTTTCAATTTTTCGTTTTGCCTCCTCTATCTGATTTTATTTTTGTGAATTGTTGATTTAAAAGGGAATTGATTTTAATATTAAACATAAATATTTATTTGGCAAAAAAAAAATTTAAATTATAAATTAAATAAGAAATAAATATTTGATTTATTTTTTATTTATTTATTTACTTTTAATTTTATTTTTAATCAAAAACTTTGGCAATTTCTTATTCAGTTGATTTTTTCTTTTTAATTTTTATAATTAAGATTTAGCTTAAGGATATTTTATATACATATACAAATTATTGAAACCAACAAAGTATAGTCTTAAATACATATTTATAGATATTTAGTTAATAATTTGGAAGATTTCGAGCACCATCTTAATAATACACACATACATAAGAGTTAATTATATTTACTTATTTCTATTTTGCTTTTATTTAGATTAAGATTTACACACTCACACTCCCGATTCGTTGCGTTTCAATGGAAAGCTATCGATAGCATAATGCGGATAGGAGTATATATATTCGGGCTAGGAATAAGCTGACAAATTGATACTAATTTTTCTTATTCTATCTCGAAAATTCTTCGAAACGAAAATCATAAAATTTATTGAGATAATAATCATTTGTTTAAACGAAAAAAGTTTTATTTTTTTACAAATCATTTAATTTAAATTCATATATACTTGGAATAAAAAATTTGTTACAATTTCCCCAAAAAAAAACATGTTTCTATTATAACAAATACGAAACTTTTTGAAAATAATTAAATTCATACAGTATTATAGAAAAAAAACAATTGAAATTTTCTTAGAAGAAAAAAAGAGCTTTTATGGTTTGAACTGTTGACCTATGGAATAAAACAGTATTTGAACATATTGGAATGCTACTAATTTATTCATGTCTTTGATAAAGGTTAGATACCTAACATATTCAATTATTTGGATGCAGCTTTATCTTTTACTTTCCATTATATACTTAGATTAGTTACAGTGTGGTATCGATACTACTATACATCTATCGACCTTTAACAATGTTACGATATATAATTTTAATTATAAATATAATTTTTTGGGCTGGGGATTACTCGATCATAGAAAAAATTGGCTTATTAAAATCAATTGATGTCTAAAAGTTGACTAAGTGCGATATGAAGTTATTAAACGTCAGAATTCACTGGACGAAATACATGTTCTGTTGAAATGTTCCAGAATAAATGTATAGACACATGCAATCGGTTTTAGAATGCGATGACAGATGGCTAAAACTTATTCACATTAAAGTATATATTTTTAACAAAGTTGATTGAATTGGATTTATAAACTTGCTTTGTAATTGGATTTATTAAACTTCTGTTTTCAGTCTAAAGTTTTCAGTATGTAAAGTTTTCAGTCTGTAAAGATGAAGTTCTTGAGGATCGATTTTCAAAAGTCCTTAGCGTAAATGATATCAGATGCTCTTCTTTCATAGAATTCTCGAAAGTTTTGTCAATTATGCGTCTGAAGTTTGTGCTGAAAATAATAACAAAAACTTACACGGTTTAATTGAAAAATGTACCAAAATATTAAATTAATCCTCGATTAACAACTAAACGTTGTGGTTTTACCTAGGAGCTTTTCGAATAGACAAAACAGTAACATATAACCAGTTAGAACATATAACCAATTTTCAAAACCATAATAATCAAACAGTTTCGAGCTTAAAGCCTGATTTCAATTATGAAAAATATACTGACAAAATAGTCAAAGTAGGATAAAAATATAATTTTTTTTAAAGTGTGAGAGAAATAAAAAACATTTCCAGTATAAAAAATTTATTCAGTACTGAATAAATTTTTATGGTTACTGAGAAAATTATTATAGCAGTACTGACAAAATATATCAAGAGAAGTATTTTTAATCAGTACTGGAGAAATATTTTATAGGAAAAATGTATATGGATGATTTTTTATGGTCAATTCATAATTTTAACATTTCATTTTGTGTCATTCTTCTTAATTCACCGTGAAACTAATTGAAATAATGAATAATTATGTTAAGTTTATTTTTTTTATATTTATTGTTGTAAATTCAAAGTGCTTTTTGTCAACAACAAATAAAATGAAATTTTTTGGTAATGTTATACGCATCTGTCAAAATATATCCACTATATAAATAAAAGAAAAAAGTAAGAAACGATCTCTGTCACTCTAATGCTATTTTTGATTTTTTTCTCGCTTTGGTTTTTACAGTAAAAAATACTGATAAAAATTTTTTCATAATGGAAATCAGGCTTTACTTGCGAACACCTAAATTGATTCTATGAGGGAACGGAACGAACCTTAAATTGTGACGAGACTTACAATGAATTCCAGGACTTTAAAATTTTGTCATTATTGGATCACAACTTTGTATCGTAGATGCTAGAGATGTCATGAGGGTCGGGTTCATGTTTTCATATGATTACTATATTATATAGAGGTAAGATCGTCTTAGTATGATGAAGCCTCCTAAATTTTTCGAATAATTAAAAATTTGAAAATTCCGGTTATTGTTGCAAAAATGTATATCTGTGATCCTTAAGATGTCCAAGGATACTTGCTGCTTTTTACAGATAGTTTATTGAATCAATATTCTATGTGTCAAAGTTAATTTATTTAAAACGAGATTTACTATATCATTTTCAGAACCTAGAAGATGAATGAGTTTAACCGAATTTCATTCAAAAAGATTGGTAAACGTTCAAAGGATCCTGATACATCATCCTATTGATCTGTTTCCTTACAATACGTTATAAACCGATTATCTAATTTTTATTAAACATTTTGTAATTTGCTTTTATCAAGAAAAGTATATCTCAAGTTCCAGATATGTCAACAGCTTAAGACTTACTTTTTCGGATAGTGTATCTAAAACTCGATGTATATTATGATTTCGGTTAAGATCTAATCACTTTTTTATGACTTTTGAAGAATTTAGAAATTCAAAAATTTTGAGTGATTAAAAAGACTATATTGTCGATCTTAAAGATATGACTGTACTGTGTATTAAAATATGACTAATAATAAAATGCTCCGGATCAGCACACAGAATGTCACTAGCGTACTTTCTCTGTGGTATTTGATTTCTCGCACAATGGAATTTTCTGTATATTCCTGATATTGTGACTGAACTTCGACTAAAAGTTTACTGATTTAGGTTATATTCTACCTAAGTTAGGCGGTTGCTAGACGACATGACATATACACACACACACACAGGTAAGACTGTTTTTAATATAGTATTCTCTGATCGTGATGTGAAGAGCCGAGGTAGGTCCTCAGTCGAATAGTTGTTTACGGAATTATGTACGGACGGATCTTAGAAAATGGGTGAGATAGATAAAACAAGATAGGTCCCCATTATGGAGGTGCTGGCCATAGTAGAAATGCAACCACTGATGGCCTGGCTTGTGTTGGCCTGCCTCAGCCATTTATGGAACCGGAACGGTTCTGCAGGTAAAAGACCTTCAAAAGAGACAACAATCTTTAATCCCGAGTTGAGCCTTTGTTCACTAGCCTCCTCACGGGTCATATTTTTAAATTCGAAAGTGACACTGCGGAATATGGTATGTTCCATTCAAACCTAATTTTATAACATAGAATCATTTCTATTTGTGTGATATTTTTGGCTTTTATATATAAATACTGGGATTGCTCCATAATCTAGTTAAAAACCCTGTTTGGGATATTTTGGCTAAACGAATATTGATTCTGTACATCAAGCAGTGGATAGCTGGTTTTGATTAAAACACTTTCTTTTCGCTCACTAAACATTTTTCGTCTGTCCCATGTTTTTCGTGTAGCACATAAAGACCGACTACTCGTTCCATTTAACGTTATTCATATGCACATTGCAAGGCATCATATGACCATACGATATATCTCTGATAAAACCGATTTAGCCTTCGCCACTCTACGTTATTTGAACGTGATGGTAAGTGTTTGAGCTGAAACGTCCACATATTTATACAGAGATGAATTCACTTTAGATTTGATATCATTTATATAAGCGGTTTTGAAGCATCTCATATTCGTCTTAGCTAATGAATATATGTAAATCATTATTTTGACAGTAAATCAGAACTTATTATAAAACCGATCAAATTAAATTGTGGAAATTCATTTCATATCAAATTAGTTATAGACTATCGGTTTGGTTCTTACTCCCTTTAGGTTAAAAATTATTCAACACACTATACGTTCAATCCAAAAAAGGCAAAGTTCTGAATTCCAAAAGTACACAACGATATTGTATAGCCACACAGTAACAAACCGCTCACAGAAACATATAATACCCAAGCCTGGCTATGAATTTAGTGTACCGCGCCCTCGTATTTTGTGGTTATTATTGGTCATTGTTACCAAACGAACTGCATTGGTAATTCTGCATTAGGCATAATCTGATATTGAGTTTTTAAAAGTAACAGTGATTATTCCGATACACATTTAAATAGAAGACATATCACTTTGACGACAGTGTCTTCTGGTGTCTTCTGACGATATAAAATTCTGGTGAATTAAGGTAACAAACTCAATAGTTAGACAACTTTCATGAGGTTATAATTAATAGTCTACGGTGTTCAGAAAATCGGGAATAGTTCAACATTGCTCTGTCGATGGCATTAATGGAAATATATATCAACTGTTGCCAGTGGCATCTAACAGACAGTATCCATATCATTAAGCCATAGAAATTTATTTTTGATTGCCTTACGTGTAAAACAAGTTTGGTCATTCCAAAATAAGCGTTCGACTCGAACACACTAAATTTATATAAATTAAAACATCATTATTTTAATCATTTCACATTTCTTATAAAAATAAATTTAAATTAACCAGCCTAAGTTTGATTAAAGAAGGTGTTTAACTTGAGGGACATAAATACGACGGTCAACCCAAACATTGGTTCCGAAACCCGGGAAGTATTTAATTATTTATATTTGTTGTTGCAATTAATTGCTAAATGCGTCGTTCGATAGTGGTAAATATTATTGCTGACTGTACCGAGCATTAATTGCCACGTTGCAGAGCGTGTTAGAACCAAAGAGGTGGACAAGTCGGCTAAAATCCGTTAATGATAATTCTGCGCAAAACCAAACGTATGTTTATCTGAAAATCGTACCTCTAATCAGTACTCCCAGTATCCAACAAAATGACTGAAACTCTGAAACTCTAAGCAGGCGACGATCAAATCTGAAGCTTTCACTTACAAAAAAGGATGAACGAAACTACTGTTGACATCGATAAGCTGAAAGTCCGGTTGAAATGCGTTTATGAACTCTTGAAGGAATTTACTCGCATTGAGGATCAAATCTTGGAAAGTGACCCCATAGCAGAATCTCACTTTAACGATGAGTTAACCGGTCCGCAAGTGGAGTTGTCAAAGTATTAACATTCCTACGTTAAGCGGTGATTTCACGGAATGGCAGTCATTTTACGACTTATTCCTGTTGAGTATTCATAACAATTCAATGCTGAACCCTGCCAAGAAGAAGTTTCAATATTTTAAGTGTTATCTCAAGGGCGAAGCAGCAAATCTTGTGAAACACTGCACGATTACCGATGCTAATTATTTTGATGCCTTGAATCGATAAAAGAAACATACGATCAGAAAAAATCATCACCCAATTTACCGGTCAAGCAAGAAACCGTTCGCCTACAGCGGATAATATTCAAAAAAGTAATGTTGGTTGGTGATGAAGTTACACGGGGACTGAAGTCCATGGGAACAAAAGAAGAAGCCCGAAATCCCTGGCTAAATTATTTAATGAAGGAAAAGCTCGATGATGAAACCAAGGACCAATGGGCTAGGCAGATCACCGATAACGAGTTTCCTATCAAACCATTGTTCACCCAACCAGTTCAACCTTCACATCAAAAATGGGTAAAATAATTTGTTTCCAGCTCATTTTCATGCCCAGTTTGTTAATGTAACGATCACTTATTATTTCAATGCGGTAAGTTCAAGGAATTACCAATAGAAGAACATGGTTGCGCGTTGCAAAAGAATTTTCATCATTGTTCAGAGCGCCACAATTCACTTCTCCATTTGGGCACCGAGAAAAACTAGTCTGTATCGACGAGAAAACCTAATAAACAAAGCCAACCGTCTATCTCCAATGATGCCACTTGCGCCTCCAACCTGTTACCGACCGAAGGTTGTTCAACCAGCAGAATGACCATTTTACCTACGGCAATGGTGCACATAACTTTATTTATCTCCAAACGATGCACACAACGTCTGACGTTAAAACGTAGGCGTGCTAAGATCGCTTTTCAGGGACTCGGACAAATCAGAGCTGGACATACTAAATATGTTGTAACTTTGTAAGTTGCTTCTCATTTTGAGTTAGATTTACATGGTATCCACAAATTTGTCAATATTCTGTTCTAATTACTTCTTAATCCATCGTTCTAATCCATCTTACAAATCACTGAATTTCAACATTAGTTGGAAAATTCATTTATCATTTTAACAAGTCTATCTTCGGTACAATAGCTATCATTAATTTTTAATTGTTCATGATTTGGTTCTAGCCTTCATCATATTCCAACTGGACTACAATATTTCGTATTCACATTAACTAATAAATACCTCGAATTGTTTAACTATAGGAATGAATATATAGTCATTATATTTTATTCAAATATAAAACTGATCCATTTAACTGTCTATTCAAATACAATTTCCTACGAAAATCATATCACACTTGTGATTTTTCAATCATACAAATGAAATCGCTTTTTAAAAATATTGCAGACGTATACACAATTTGTCGAATAAAATTCTACATACTTGTGTATATGTTTTTTGCTCCCCAGATATCATTTCAAATATGTAGGACCTACATCAAAATATAATTTTATGTTTTCATCTTCTAGGAAAATCATAAAAATAATGTTTGATAGTATCATTCTATATATACACACATGCTACATACATAGCTTTATATGACATAGCTTTACAAATAAAAATGAAATCAGGTTGATTTATTTTCCACGAGCTAAAACACAAGAAAAATACCAAAAAGTAGTGGTAGTAGCAACAATAATACTAAAAATCCGTAAACTATTGTTTATAACCAAATCACCAGACTAGAAGATACTACCATATAAAAATCTCTTTTATGCGATATCATAATCTACACGACAATATAAAATACAACGTAAAAAAAATGAAATTCCATTTGAGTCTATATTTTCCAATGAAATGAGATTTTTCCGTTTTTTTTTTATATATTTTAATATTCTTCCAGAACCAGATTTTTCAATTGTTAACAATTCTTAATAATAAATGTGCAAAAAATGTACGAATCCCGTACATACATATAATCATAACGTAATACGTACACATCCTCCATATATACTACTCTGAAAGCTCAAGTGTAGTAAAAAAAAAATTACTACCCAAATATGTATGTATGTATGTATGTGTGCATACAAAAAAAAATAATGGAAAACTATTTGGTTTGCCTCCACCTCGCACTCGACTCGCCAGATTTGTACATAGCATTTTTTAATGGCCTTTACATAAAATTTTTGTTTTTCATTTTATTTGTATAAAATTTAGGATTGAATGTGGCGAAAATACAGTTTTTCATACTCGTGCAATTACCAAAATAGCTTAACAAAAATGAGAGCAAAATAAAACAAAATTTATGATTTAAAGCGTTTTTATTTCGACCACACTCGGGATCAAAAATAAGGTGGAGGGGGGTGGCTGGTAATGAAAATCTAGTATACTTATAAGATAAATAATAACTACCCCCTCACCCCGGTTGTCATTAAATTATTTTCTCAAACTATTTGTTTTTTTGTTGTTGTGTGTGTGTGTGTGTGTGTGTTGAAACAATAGGATTTTTGCTTGGATCAAACAACAGACTAAAATAGTTTTATTTGCTTTTGACCTGGATGAATTTTATCGTGTACTATTATGCTATATATACATAAAAAACGAGCATATAAGAAGAAAAAAAAACTACTTAAATGGGATACGGCTAAATTGATTATCCAATCAACCACACAATTCATTACCACGGTATACTTCTTGGCTTTATATAAATGTAAGTTTATAATTTTTGTATGACTCGTACAGCAGTGCAGAGAAATTAATTTCAATGCCATTAACAATTACTTAATGTGCAGTACTGCTTCTGTTGGGGCAATTATAAAATTTTTACACTTTTACCTGGCCATGTATTGTACCAAAACAATGTATAGTTCTGGTATATAATGAAAATTCTTGTGTATCATTTTGATTTGAGCTTGTTAACGCGGTGCCCTACAACGAGAGGTAGTATAAGATTTCATCGACCGAATCATTGTGACTTCGTTAACATATCGATCGAATAAGTGGTAGATCTTAATTTTCCGGCCTCAATTGAAGTATATTTAATCACCTACCGTTTGTTTTTCTTCATGTACCGAATTCGAGAAACAGTTCCACGAATAGAAGGTTATCGACTATATTTCTAGTTTGTTGATATTATATAGTCACGCACCCTCCGGTCTTGAGTTCGATTCTCGCTGTTGACCAAAAATTAAAATGTATCGGATAACAAAAAAAGCGATTGATTGTTAAACTATTCGTTGGACTGACCACCTTCAATGGGCACCAATACGTCAAAAATGGTTCGTAAGGTCTCGGTTGAGACGCGGTATGACATAGATTATTATAATACTTTGAGAATTCGTTGTGTATTGTTATCATTTAATTGAGTTATAACATGAGTTATAACGTCCATTAGGCATTTTATATTAAGCCTTCGAATTCTATTTGGTAGACGACATGAAATTTTAAATGAACGGATTTATGGACATTGAGTTATGAAAATTAAGATAACATTAAAATTTATAATGCCGATTTAACTGGTAGACGTGTTCTAAGAAGACTTACGAAAAAAAGAATATCGGTCCTTCTTTGGGGCATTGCAGATAAACCACATCGGCTCTATATATAGTTGTCAAATAACATCAACCGACGGTTCTTAAGCATATTTTACCAGTCCATAACTACAATTCCCAAAATTGTTCATAACGGTCCTTTAAGCTGGCTCTTTTAACTGATACCACCATAAGATAAGCTTATAATTTTTTGGGATAATGCATTTTGGCACCCATCAAATTTATGCAAAAAAGATGAAGTCAAAACTCTAATCTGCAACCTATGGGTCGATAATTTCTTCAGTAAAGCATCGTGATATGATTTTTTTTTTAGATCAGATAATGGCTGTAGTTTAAGAGAAAACTGATCTGGTGAAAGATGAAAAGGGTTTCAAAATCTAAAAAATTACAATTTATCGGCTATTTATTATTTTGCGTGAGCATAGGAACGAGTTAAGCCAACCACTTTGAGAAATAGAAGGAATCAGCTTTTTTAATAATTTAAGAATTTCGTGACTTTTACTAAGATTTGACCCATTCTGAAGAAAAATATGTCATCGAAGATGATCTTCCATGGTTACAAGAAGATGAAAAAAACCCTGGTGCTCAAATTATAATTAATCAAGTGCTTGTAAAGGTTGAAGCGTGGATGACTAAAACAAATACTAAAAATTAAGAATATAGGTTCTATGCTAACCTCTGAAAGAAAAGAGCCGTTCATCCACAACGATTCACTCAGACGGAACATAAAAAACTTTTTAAATTTGTATTTAGAAGTTCTAAAATCTCACTTATCACATTTTGTCTTATTTGTTTCGAATCATGTTCCAATTTGTGGTTTTTTTAAACATTGTGACGCAAATCGTTGCCAAGTTGTTCCATATTTACCTTAAAGAAATTCTAGTGAGCTATCTTTGTTGGTGCTTTCATTATATTCCTGGTTAGAGCAATCTGGGTAGTCGGATTTAAAACAAAGAATATTTTCTTCGGTCTAGACACGAGGGTTTAATAAACATTTAAAAATCATTTTGATATTCAGCTACATCCAGATTCCAGTAAATCTTTAATGATATCATAATATTATAGAGGATATTAATCAATGGGAGCTCATTCACTGTATACTTGCGAATTAAGCCGTAAATATAGGAGTCATACTTCACAGAAAGTATTGACATACAACCTAGAGTAATAATCTATAGCCTAAAGAACTATTCAATTTTACACCATCTTACAGGGTGCTTTGATTCGATACTGTAGACATTATAATCGTGCTAAGTTTTCTAAATATATCGTTACTGAATTGCCTATTATTCATATAAGTCAACGTTTTAAGAAACGCCTCTCTGAACTTGCGCTTGGCGTTACTCTAGAAGAGTCTAATCTTCCCTGGTTCAACTCCTGAGTTGGTAACCAAAAAACCACGTACATTGGCTCAAGTTATTGCTAAGACAACGATTGAAAAATTCTGCGTGCGTGACAACAACGGCGTATTTATCGTATAGAGTTGGGCCGTTGCATTCTTGAGGCGACAAAATCTACCGGTTTCGTAGCACAATACCGATGGCGTCTTTCTTTGTAAATGTGCCGATGATGCCACCTACAGTTGGTTTGTCAGTGAGATTGCCAAAGTAGAAGATCTTTAATGCGGTTGTCAGCTGTCAGTGGCTGACCCTCCCAACCCACTATTAATCCACACCTGGGTCCGTGGTCCTCCAGAGGAACCTAGTGTGGTATTAACGAACATCAGCGTGATGAATCCAATGGTCAATATCAATGGATGGAAAATCGTCCGACACAGACGAGAGGCTAACCGTCAATCGATTGTGTTCCGGGTTGACTCGAAATCTATTGAGCACATTATTGGTTCTGGCTCTACTCTACAATACGTACTTGAGAGGATCTCTATTAAGATCATCTCAGGCCCGTATTGTACAATCTTATTATTATTTTTTTTTTATATCTGGCTGGTGTTATCATGACATCCATGCATGAAATTAAACAGATAAACTGGCAACATAGCAAGTCAGCATCTGTAGAATTAAAGAAGTTGCTTGTTAATTCGCACACAGATTTATGTTTAGTTCAAGAACCATAACTTCCTGATGGTTTGGTTTCTGCGGACTAAACACCCCCGGTGGCAAAATTCTGTACAAGAGTTCTACCGCGAGAACTAGAGCGTGCATATGCATCTCGAAGAATATTAATGCATCTCTCATTGAAGAATGTAGTTCGATTGATATTGCAGCTGCACGCATTACTTTAAACTCTCAAACTGAAGTGGTTATTGCCTCAGTTTATTTTCCTTACGATTCCGCAACTCCACCTCCTTCTGAGGATTTTACATACCTAGTAAGCTGGTGTAAGGTTAAAAATATTCCTCTGATAGCTGGTTGTGATGCTAATGCACATCACTCTCTGTGGGAAAGTACCAACATTAATAACAGAGGTTCTAAACTACTAAAGTTCATCTGAGTTTGATATCCTCAACGTTGGATGTGAACCAACTTTTGTTAACTCTGCCCGTAGGGAGGTAATTGACATCAGTTTGTGCTCCATATCTTTCACAAAATTTATTTTAAACTGGAGAGTGACGAATGATATTCTCACCTCCGATTACAGGTGTATTTCTTTTAATATTAATCTTAAAAGAATTGCGCTAAACCTTACCGTAATCGGAAGCTTACCAACTGGGAAACATTCTCTTAAGAGCTTGTTTCCCTACTCCAACCACCTATGAAGATTTGTTCGTCTGTGGACTTAGAACTGCAGGCTTCTGGTCTGTCTAAAGCTATTACAACAGCGTTTGAGACTTCGTGTCTACTTGTCTCGGGCCAAAAAACAGAATAAACCTTTCTGGTGCTCCAGTCTAAAACGGTTAAGGAAGACTACAAGAAAGCTGAAGAATAAGGCAAGAAGATCTAATCTTCAGTCTGATTGGGATAGCTTCCTAGCTGCACAAAAGGTGTACAAAAAAAAATTCATAGCATCGCAAATATATGCCTGGCTCTGTGAGGAGATTAATAGCTTACCTGCTCTAGTTAGACTTAACAAGTCGCTGAGCAGGAATAATACCCGTAGTCTTGATTCACTTAGTCTACCTAATGGCAAGCTTACTTCCTCGAAAAAGGAAGAAGGTGATTTACTTGAGCAGAAGTAAAGTAGTTTTTATTCCTAAAATTAGCAAGTCGGGCTACACCGACCCCAACTCATTTCGGCCTATTTGTCTGTCATCAACCTTTCTGAAATCTTTAGAAAGGATTGTTGATAGATTTATAAGAGACCAACACATTATCAGGTGGATGAAATATATGCTTTAATCTCGCATTGCAATATACGAGGTTGAGGATACCTTTATTTCAGTCAAGGCTTCCAGAGGATGCCCACAAGGAAGTGTCCTTTTACTCCTGCTGTGGCTTCTGGTCATTGACGAACTTCTTGTGAATCTTCTTGATTCCGGTTTTGTCGCCCAAAGTTATGCTGATGATCTGGTTCTGACAGTTTCAGACAAGCATCTGAATGTCTTATCAGATTTAACTAAGAACAATTTTCTCATTATAGAACAGTGGTGTCTGGATAAGGGTTTACATGTGAACCCATCTAAGACCGACTTGGTTATATTTACAAGGCGTAGGAACACTACAGCTTTTTCTATACCATCACTTTTCGGTTGTAGCTCAGCCTACGTCAAACACATTGGAGTTTTTCTGGATAATAACCTTTCTTGGGAGTATCATCTGGACTTTAAACTACAAAAAGCCACTGCTATTTTTTGGCAATGCCGCAGAACTTTTGGTAATTCCTGCGGATTATCTCCCAAAATATTATATTTTATCTACAAATCACTGGCTCTCCCAATGCTAACTTATGCATCTGTTGCTTGGTGGCCAGTGGTTAAAGTTAAATCTTCAATTGTTAAACTGAATTGTTTGCAAAACTTCGCTTGTCGGGCTGTAACTGGAGCCATGGCTTCAACTCCGCTCCTAGCTGTGAAGCTAATTCTCTGCCTACGTTGGGGCGTGGAATGCTCTAGGCACTATTTCAGGCCATAGATTTATTTTTAATGAATTTAAACTGGTTATGCCAGAATTGGACATGGTAACTGATAGGCTTCTGCCTGTCTTTACTTTCCATAAATCATTTGAGGTGTTTCTCCATCCAGGGATATGTGGTTCTCACCAGATTTTCTCAAACAGATATCCGAATCGCTTGTATTCTTTTCAGATGGCTCTGTCACTGAACAGGGTACGGGCTTTGGTTACTACTATCCTTCGCATGATCTGAGAATCTCTGGAAGTCTGGTGATCTACTGTACTATTAGAGTAGATCATCATTATTTGTGATGACAAAGATATTATATTTTGTACGGATAGTAAAACTGACCTTAACTCATTGAACAACCCTCTTACCAGCTCTAAAGTGGTACTGGATTGTAAGAAATTTCTAAATCTCCTTGGTCGTAACAACAAGGTAACGGTCATGTGGGTTCCTGCCCATTGTGACTTTGAGGGTAACGAAATTGCAGACAGTTTGGCTAAAACTGGTTCTCACCTATATTTCGTAGCTCCTGAACCAGCTGCGCCTTTACCTACTTATATATAGTGAAAAAAACAATTAAAACAGTTACCCTATCGAATCTAAAGCGGACGTGGTCAGCTACCGCTACTTGTCGTAAGGCGGAATACTTTGTCTAACTTTAACCTGACTTACGTTCTTTCATTGAAAAAGGACAACTTGAGAATTCTATTCTCTATACTTACTGGCCATGGCCGTTTCAAAAGCAACCTTTATCTCATGATACTGGCCATTGATGCCGAATGCGACGAATGTCTGGAAGATGTTGACGATAGTTTACACTTCATCAGCAGTTGTCCAGCTTTCGACCGCATGAGATCTCTTGTATTTAGCTGCAGGTATATTCCTGTAAATCTACTGTCTTCTCTGCCTTGATTCAAACTGCTTCAGTTTGCTTAGGTTGCAGAACGCGTCTGTGCGCTTTGATGAAATCCTAGGTTTGCACCATGGGCCTTTGTGGCAAAACCTCGATTAAACGGACAGAGTTTTTTTATTTATTATATCGTTTGGCTTAAACTACAAAATAAATAAAAATGAACACAAGTGATCTTGACTGTGGAGCAGAAATTAAATGTGCTTGCCAAGTAAAGCTCAGGCATGACAGGAACCCGAATTTGTGAATATTTTGGAATTAATAACCAAACCGTTTCTGAAAAATTTGCTTTAACTATATGTACAGTAACACGGACACACCTAATCTTACAAAATATTTAAAATTTGCACGAGTGGCAATATTAATGTGGTACATACCATAAAGCAATCCTATGGCGTTAATGTACGCGGTGTTGAATTGAGATCTGCAGTACGGATAAAGAATCATTTAATGTTCCAACTGCGGAAATTGTACCACTTCATGATCATTTTCGAAATATGACGAAAGATCCACATTTAAGTCGCTTTCAAATTTCTAATGACCGTTTTCTAAACGGCCTTTTTAGCAATATCAAAATATAATTGCTTACCTATCATGATAGATAAAAGAGCAAGTACTCTTATCTATCATGATAGGTAAGCAATTATATTTTTATATTGCATATTCGCATACAAGAAAGATGCAAAATTTCGTCAAATCGTTTAACAGTTAATTTTTGTCATAAAAAGTTTTTTTTGGATGAGTTAATGGCCATAATTTAAGACGATCTGGAATGTCCGTCCGATCTGGTAAAAAATGACAAAGGCTTCAAAATACAAAAATTACAATTTACCGGCTATTCATTATTTGGCGAGAGCATGGGAATGATTTAAGCGAACCACTAAAACAAATGGATGTAATCAGCTTTAAGATAATTCTGTGGAAGAATTCTCTTTTGAAGGGATATAACTGTGTGAGACTGTCATTAAGCTTACACCCGTTTTGTTGAAAAATATGCCACCGAAAATGACGTTAATCTAATTTTTTATTTAAACTAAATAAAATTAAAGTTCCAAAACAACACATTACTAATCTACTAAGCTAGAAACACAAATATTTTAACTCCAATCTGGGAACATGCCTCATCAATCCTTCTAATCAACTATATAAAGAATTATGAGATAGATCTGACGCCAGCCTCAAAACCACCAAGCTACAACTCATGCAGAAAATATCTGGTAAGATACACGCATTTCACATAAGATGAACATAATACAGTAATTATCATCATCATACAGCAAAAGAGACATTCGAGTGGTTGAGAAATTAACAACCCTCCCAAATTCAGACAAAGAAAAACACTCATAACATATATACATTAAAAGACCCATCGGCTTGAATCAGTTAACATGTTTCGTTTAGCAAGCCTATACATCATACTCAAATCCCCTAATACAGATCTACCAGCCATTTTACCACTACAACATTTAAAAGCTCGGACTTATTAAGTTTATGAAATAACTCAGTTGAATATTTTCCTGCATTTTGTAATTGATATTTGTTAGGCAAGTACTGAAGCAGATAGTTCAGTACGCCTTCCCTGATTCGATTTAAAAAGCTACTCTTATTTCTAGTGAAAATGATGTATTTACTTCCTGCAATTTAGTCAATGGAAAATGAAAAGTAACATCAGCATTCCGACGAGTAGAATGTCTTACCAGGCAAGAGAATCGATATTACTTCGCAAAGCAATTGTAACTCTTCTTCGGTGAACATATAAGGGGCATTTAGATTAATTAATGACTTTTGAATGGATGTACGCAAAAGATAAAATCGTTCCAGCATCAGAACAGGACTGTTCCATCTTGTTTTGGAATCTTAATTATCAAGGCTCATGTCGTAATTGTATTTTGACATATTTCGGGAGAATATTGAATTTATTTGTTGGTGAACATCTGTAAAGAAGAACAACCTTTCTAACTTTTAAAATTAAAGGTTCTGAGTGAGAATGTTCAAGAATTTCTACTTCCAGACTGTCATCGTCATCAAACGAAACCCCAAAATTTTGTTCGGGATTGAACATGCTAATTTCACCAGTTTCAGTTTCTTCTATCACAAATTCGTTTTCATCAGCTGTATCAAGATCAACTGGGTACAAGGATAACTAGTTTCCTCTGTGTGACGAACAGTATTCGCAGCATAAGACTTTAGGTGGAGAACACATAATAGGGCCAAAGGTAAAAATATAAATCATATTCCAATAATATGTGTCAAAAGATCAATGATCTTTTCAGCAGTTCCATTTTTAAGCACTTATTCGCAAACGCTTAATATGGGTTGAAATCATCATATTTAATTTTAATAAAAACAACCGGTTTGAAGAAATTTAGAACCGGTTTTCGATTTTGAAAAACTGGTTTAGAAACCAGTTTTACCGGAATCCGGAAACCGGGTTTAAATTCCCCTACTCAGATACATAGGATACATTTATACTTTCGTCAATTCAATTTTACACCGAAGTGACGGCGTTATCGTTTATTTCATACTTCTGGGTAAATTACCCTGAATATAAAAATACTTATTTATGAAATAAATAATTACGAATGGTGCAAAATAATTCGAATTTCTGATTCTAGAGATGTTACACATTTTGCGAAAGCTTTTTGAAGTTGCGTGGTCAATGACTAACGTAACAAGTTCAATTTATATTATTTATCAAATGGGTGTAGTAACTAAGGAAAAAGTGACGTAATGTTCATTGAAATTAATACATACCCACCTGAATACACATGTCTAACTGTTTAGAACCACCCTAACAACTTTGCCGCCTCCAATAAGGATGATTGTTATCTGTTAAATAATTATGTAGACATTGTTTATAATGTCGACAGTTACATGGTCGTTGTCTTTATGTATTTTATATACTTGAATAAAATAAGATCGAAAATCAGGATTCACACTTAAATCCTTTAGATTTCTATTCTAACATAAACAAATTATAGTATACTCGTACATGTCTACTAATTTTTATCGTCAAAAAAATATCTGTCAATCAAATAAAACTCGATGCTATAACCCTATGGTTATTAAGTTTTTTATGCAGTTAGTTTCATAACTTTATGTGGTTTAAAACTTTTTTACAGTTGACGTTTCCCTTCATTATATCGATATTATTATTTAATGAACGACATCGATCGGAATATTCTCTATGGCAGTAAAAGTTTTATGGATGTGTTCACCGATATGACCTATAAAGTTTAATGCTTTGTTGTCAAAAACTATTAATTATAGAGACGATTACTATATTTGACACTTTAAATACCTTGTTCAGTCTAGTGCCAAATTCCTCACTAACATGTATTTCAATATGAATCTTCAGAGAACTGTAGCCAATATGTTTTTTGGACTTGGTAAATTGGCCATATTTTTAACCAATATTTCGTATAAAGAGAGGGTTATATTTTAGTAAAGCAGTTGTCAACTTTCAGATCAATAGTTTGCATGTAAAACCTGAGAAAGACTGATCAAGTCAAATTCATCCTATCTGTCGGTTAAAACCCACATTAATTCTTGTCACATTTCATTAACTGTAGATTTTATACAATAAGTAACCAATAGCTTGAAATTTGGAAAAAAATTGTAAAATCAAAATCGGATTGTTTCAAAGTGTATGGGAAATCACCATCCAAAATGATATACCAAATCATCAAATTTTATTAACAAAATCAGAACTCCGTTCGAGAAACGTTGTTTCCCTGCCACAGTTATTTTGCTGAATCGACTATTTGATGTTTCGGATTCCAACATAAGACATGCATTGTACTAACAATCAAAAGAGAGTGATAGGTCAATGATCACCTTCACATGGTAATTATGTGATTCGAAGGACAACGAACCTCTCGGTGTAAATTGGACACCGAGGTCAAGCGACTTAACTCTTTTAGATTACTTTCTTTGAGGCACTCTCAAATCGCAAGTCTGTGTTATATCTCGACAGATATGGCCTAAACTAACGTTGTTACCACTGGACATTTTTTGAAAAGTAAGTCGATGGTAGTCTCACTGATAGATTTTAAACCATTTCTTGAACAACCTGATGAACTTCATTAAGATATAGACGACAGTGATATTCATTACTTTTTCATACTTTTCAAGTGCCTTCTATGGATTTAATCTAAGTCTAAGATTAAGTAAAGTCGTTTGTTAATTGTATTGATCAGCAGAAGGGTCATAATTTATACAGTTATAGCCTTGGACTCCGAAGCTCAGATGTACATCAGTTGTTTTTTCATATTTTCGTGGACTGGTTATGTTGCAGTATATTTGCTTGTTAATTGGGCCACCTAAAAAAGAATGATGTGGAGTTCAAATGGATAATGATAGATGTGGTGGTAAAGGGAACCTCAGATGTCCTTTATATTAGTATAACATTTAATTTAAGTATTATACAAGCGAAACCATGCTCAGTGGTCAGTTTGTACTGAATAAGGCCATATATAGTCTAATCTAATTGAATCCATGTATTAGACATATTGACCACTTGCCTGCTCTTCTATGTCAGGTAGAATAAGTTCAATTGGGGTATTCTCGAATTACTAGATGTTTTGTTTTAAACAGGTTGGACTGCCTTAACGCTTAGTAGTATCTTAACCTGATTGTTGGTATCCACTCTAGCTTCAATAAACGGAATACTTTAGGACATCGTTTACGGTTTTATCTATAAAATTGACGATAGTTCATTGCGTAGATGACCAAAATAAAGAATAAAAATAAAGAACATATATAGGTTCTACACTATACTCTGAAAGAAAAGAGCTTTTCATCGACAACTATATACTCAGAGGGAGTAAAAAAACTTGTGAAATTTGTATTCTGGACTTCTAAAATCTCACTTATAGCTTCAGCCTTATTTGTTTCCAATCATGTTCCAATTTGTGGTTTCTTTAAACATTGTGACGCAAATCGTTGCCAAGTTGTTACATCTTGACCTTAAAAATATTCTAGTGAGCTTTCATTGTTCGTGCTTCCATTATACTTCTTGTTGGAACAATCCGGGTAGTCGGATTTAGAACAAAGAATATTAAGCCTTAAATATAGAAGTCATACTTCATTTTTTTCGTTGGGTGGCTGGTTCCGCAATCTTTGACCGCATTGCTTAAATACATCGAAATGATGTGAAAATAATTCAAGAAGATTTTAACGTAAAACTTGCTACGGATAATTTCGACTTGGCAACCATCTTGGGAACAAACGCGCTGAGCTCTATGAGAAATAATAATGAAGAAAGACTCATCGACTTCTTTACCATAAACCAGCTATTCTTAAGTGGTAGCAAATTTCCGCACAAAGATGTCCACAAATACACATGGACCTCACCGGATGGCAGAACTAGAAACACTGGTTAAATTTAATCTGATCTGTTGGGGTAGCTCCATGAAACCAAGACTCTAATCGCGGTTCATGATATCATCTACAATCCTAATCATAATGAAATTCTCGGTTTGCATTTGTCCTGATAAAGTTTCAAATCAGTAACAATTGAACCAACATTTTTTAAAATAATGCGATTCTAAGAGTCAATATGTTGCAATATAGGTCTATGGCAGAAGCAAATAATTTTGAATGGAGTAAATCGAAACAGTCTGAAAGCTTTAATAAAAATTCTTTTTCTTTAAATGTATATAAATAAAACCCGGTTCGACCTTATACAATTCATAAAGTTCAACAAAGACTAGAGCATAATTTCGCCCCATCACCTCTTGCCAACAATTTTATAATTCAACTAAACCCAATTATACCATTCATTAAATTTCAATCTCAACAAAATCTAAAATAAAAAATTTTTTATTAAATATTTTCAAAACTTCCATTTAACATAAAATTGAAAATTATAACAGCAAAACCAAACCAAACCAAAAAAAAACAAAATTGTTAAACCGACAAAAATTAACTACGAGAAAATAAATTTTCATTGGAAATCTAATTAAAATTTTAATTCATATTTTTTCCTTCATCACAGTGTATATACTCGTATATAGAGAGTGTTCTCGTCTATTTATCCTAATAACACGAAAAATTATCAAAATAAAAAAAATTAACAAGAAAAGCTTTACAAAATTTCAATTTTGATTTTCTGTTGTTCTATTGAATGGATGTAGCCATACATACACACACACCCAGTCGAACATGGTACAAAATGAAAAACTAAATAAAAAGAAAAATTGGTTGGTATCTCGAACCACACAACAACTCAAAAAAAAAATTGTTATAAATTTTATAGAATTTTTCTAATGAATCTACTTTTCAATAAAAACGTTATTTTGTAAGTCTATAAAGCACTCCATATAATTTTTGTACTAGCTTTTATATTATTACACTGCATAAACAAATTTTGTATTCAAAAAATCTGGTCAACTTTATCTAACTTTATACCTACACATAATGTTTGAAAGAAGATTACACATTACATGAATCCTATATATGCAATGTACACAAATAGTTTTGAAAAGTATTATCAGCTCCGAACAAAATGTGTGGATGTTGTTATACTTACACTTTTATATGTACACTCAGTGTATTGTATGTTTGTAGACCGACCGACTCGACATGTACATGTACACATGAGATAATATCTCACCGTGTTCAATAAGCATGCATATACCCAACATAATAATCTATTGAATAGATTTAAAAGCTGTTTCGTCTATATAGAGTTACATATCGTCCTATATAGACGTATAAATAGTGTATATATAAAACTTCATCATATCATCAATCCAACATGAACACGTAATACCGAGTATGTGTATACAACGACAACATTTTTAATGTACAAAATAATAACAAAAAACTATAAAATAAAATTTTATATTTCACTCAAAAATAATATCGAAATAATAATAAAAAAAAATTCGTCATATAACTAGAATAAAAGTTTAAGAGAATAGTAAATCGAAAAATGATTTTAAAATCTATATAAAAGTTACATACATGAAGCTTTTCATTTTTTGTTTTTTTGCCATACACGTTTGTGTGGGTATATAAAAATTGGTTTTGTTGTGCACTGTTAAATGTCACGTGAATAATTGCATGACATTTTTTTTTGTTAGTTTGACGATTTTTGATAGTGTCGTCTGCAATATTGTGTCTTCTGTGTGCGGAGGTCCAATTGATTGGAAATGTTTTATAATATCGTTATAGATATTACATTATAGATAGTTGAATATAGTTGCAGTGTTGTGGAGGGATTATGGTACTCCACTGGGTGGCCTATGGATGTTTTGATTGTGCTATGATATGATATGATATGATAGGAGAAGTACAAGCCAACCAACCACGGCAATCTAAGGTACGTTACCACAATCCCGAAGGACACCCAGCAGAGCTCCCAAAGTTTCTGAAAGTTTAAAAGTATGTAAGAGGATTATCTTTGCAGCAAAGTAGTCACTTACTAAAATGAACAAACCTTCTGGTCAAGACCAACGACCAAGTAATACCCATTCAAACTTAAGCATGCCACTCAATAAATCCTATCCATTTACACCTTTAAGTAAATAAATGAAATTATTTTATTAAAATATTATTCATTGAAATAATAAGACAAAGATGATGACGAGTATACACCAATAGTATTTATATACAATAGTACATATGCCGTATATTAGAGTTTATTGACAAAATAAAATCAAAAGAAATAAAAGTGATTCGTTAGTTAATAGGTTATATAACCCAGGTACCTTATATATATATATATATATATATATATATATATATATATATATATATATATATATATATATATATATATATATATATATATATATATATATATATATATATATATATATATATATATATATATATATATATAAAAATCTCATTAATTTGTAAATCAGATAGAAGGGGTGACATGCTCAACATGGTTTTGATCCTGGAAGGTTTTGAATCTTACTACTTTTTGTTGTAATTTGTTTGAAAGTTTAAATAAAGGCAGTTGAAAGTATCTATACCAATTTTTAGAACACGTTTGATAGGACGTTGATCACTCAATCGCTAAAACGGTCGCTCGTGGTAATATTTGTATCCTCAAGGTCGTCAATTGATCCTCAAATAAGAATTGTGAGCCAAAACAGGCAGTTTATGAGAAGGGTATGAAGAACACAAAAAGTGCTTAACAGTTTCTTTTTCTCGGTCGCCCCGCTGTTCGCAGTATAAGATGTTCCAAAATTCCATTCGATACATATAATTATTTAAGGAGCAGTGCCCCGTGAGAATGTCCAACAAGATCCTAAAAGTGCGCCTATTATAATTTATGAAGTACTGTTACCTTATCTGGCTAATTGATCCAACAAAGATTTTGAATAGACGACAAGATATGAGATTATTCCATCTATTTTGGCGCAGATCTCCAAAGTGATAGTCAATTTCTTGTTTAAGAGAAAGTGACGTCACTACTAGAGCGGGTTCAGGTCCAAAAAGAGTGGATGCCGCACCCAAACGGGCCAACTAATCGGCGAATTTATTCCTTTTGATATCCATATGACTGGGTACCGAGTGAAGTCTAAATTTATTCAGTCTGCCTAGTCTTCGCCTTTAAGTCTGCCTGGCTTGGCATAAGTTTAGCTCAATTATGTAGACGAGGCTTTCTCGGAAACTCATTAAATCTGAATGTGTTTTAGGTTTCTTTTTCAGTAAGATCAAATTTAATCGATATCCATTTTTCTCGATTATCTTTAATTTTTCTTTGTTGCAGCACAAGGCCAGTATAGCAGTCATTGAATCATTATATTCTAGTCAGGGTTATTGTATTTAGTTTCTTTCACGTTAAGTCGAAATGTCCGTCTTTAGCTAGCACTGTTCTTGCCTTGCGGTTTTCATTCCAATGACATTCTTGTAACATCATTAGACATTACACTAAGGCTTTTTCGAGGTTTGACTAGAAACTATTTATAAGTAATTTTTTAGTGATTCACGTGTTGTGCTGCCATGTTTCACAGTAATATAATCTATGGCTTAGAGGCCGGAAACGGCCCTTACCGCGTCTCAACTGAGACCTTACGAACCAGTGTTAACGATTGGTGCACATTATAGGTGGTCAGCCCAACTCAATGTTCTTACACACAAACGCGATCCGGTTGCATGTTAATTTGGTCAATGGCGGGAATCGAACTCGAGACCGCGGCGTGATGAGAAACTCTCTTAAGCATTAAGCTACATCCGGCGACACAGTCATATATGAAATGAATATTCAAAGCGTAAAGTACAACCACACCATCAAACATATAGTACAACCACGATACCCATTCTCATGGCTATCACGGGAAATGTATTGGATGATAAATTGGCCTATTTAGGAGTAGCTTCCATTTTTGTGGGACTCTTCTTGAATTATGATAAACGATCTTTTAGGTTCCGGCTGGGTTTCTCAAACGGCAGTGTTCTCTGAATAATCAGATGCTCCACATGAATTCTGAACGTCGCAAACTGCAAACAGTGTGGGGGAGAAGAGCAAACTGTTGAGCACTTCTAGTGCTCCTGATCTTCATACTCTTACCATAGACTGCACTGCTTCGAACCACGATTACTATTTGAGGATTAACTGACGACCTAGACGATACCAGATATATTGGACTACATAAGAAGAACCAACATATTTCGGGACTGTTTGAGGGTACGTCCGAGAAAGAATATCACAATCGGCCGATCGACCCAGAGTGACTGGTAAAAAATACTATATTGATTTCGTAACTTAGATCTACGAGTCCACTAAATGTCATTTGCAGATTCATAGTTAATTTCTACATAACATTATCCAGTACTATAATTTTGAACAACTTGTTCACAACTTTTTCTGTCTCTTTGTTTTTTCGACATCTCTGTACATTTGTCTAGTTAATTCAATTACCGGTTTTGGAGTGCATATTTCCCAGATTGCACCTTACAAACTGAATTAAAATAACGTTCAAAGTCCTCAATTGATTGTTCGCTGATACTACGAACTGAGTTGGTGTAATCTCAACAGCATCTTACAGGTCTGGATCTTATCAGGTCAGAATTGTTGTAGCCCAGACCTCTACCATGTTTGGAATTCTAATATAATTTTTTGTCTACTAATAGTGGAGTTGAGTTTATTGCATAAATATACGTTGTTATCTAGTAGTTCTTCTGTAGTGTTGACAATACTATGTATCATCTGTTATTTAAGACATTTTGGAGCAGAGAGCCAGTCTAGTTTACATTGAACCATCATTTTTTAATTGGGACATTTAATGTCTCCCACTATGTTGACATCGAGCTGATTTGTACAGCCAGCATCGTTCTTGCCTTGCGGCTTCTTCTTCCAATGATATTATTGTAACATCATTAAACCCTCAGTATAAATTCGTTCTTTGTGATACTGTACGCCTCGAGGTTCAACCAACGATTATTTATGAGTAATCTTCTAGTAACTCTGTTGTATTTCCCTGTTTCACGGCAATACAGCGGTACTTCACCCAGAGTATAGGTATAGGATTCACTGCTGTTTATTTCACTTTCAATGTTCCTTATACTAGTGACTCGTTATTTGGACGTTTATTTCTTTTATGGTCCTGATATCTTGTAAGGAGGATAGAAATTTCTTCTTTAACAGTAAATAGTCAATTCCATCAGTTGATGTTTCTTCTGTACCTTCTCGTGTGGAAACTTATTGCTCCTATGAATAGTCAGGTCGGTGTTATCGATCTTAATTTTTGCATAAAAATTACCTTGAACAATGGGATTTCAATTCTGGATGTATTGGATATTGTGGCGTGTAACTTCTTTCCCTTCCGTATTAGAAAAGCACTGAACAATAGAAGTACATATTTATTATTTTTCCTTCAGCCGTTGCAAGAATTCCTATATGTCGTGCTCATTTTTGTCTTTGTTCAGAGAACCTAATTGTTACTCGTGGTTGTTTTATGCCTCCATTTTTCTTCAAATTTTTTTGATTGCGACCTAATATTTTGATGGTATATACTAACATTGATATTTTCGTAAGAGTTTTGATAAGAGTTTTCGTAAGAGTTTTAAGCCATTTTCCAGGGCTACTGAAGCTGTTTGTCCTAACTGCCTTCACCATCTCTCTCTCCTTTGATTACGTATTATTCTGCTAAATAATAAATTGATTAAGTTTCCTTAAGAAGAATCATACAATGATGCAGCAAAATCATAAAATGGAACAACATCAGTTGTGAAAAAAAATTTCAGGGCCTTCAAAGTGTTTCGTCTTGTACTTGTAAAAACTGAGTTTTAGTCTAGAATCACATTGATTTTGATATTCGAAGATAATAGAAAATGTCATGGTTGATACTTATATTGAGTTAATCACACGTCTGAAATATAAAATATTGTTGATAGAAACTCAATAACCAAAATTTGTATACGAGACTGAATGTTGTGGTTGATAAAGAAATGGCTTCAAAATGAATACTTTTATTTCTAATAACTATAAGTGTTTACAAGCAAAATTCTTTATAGACTATTAACTTTATACTAACCCGCATGGCGTAAAATATTTAGGTGTAACTTAACCTACTGATTATAGTTCGATTACTCGTTTTCCATATTATATATAGAGTTGGCGAAACACTTGTGTCCAATAGTTCATATTTGATAGAAACCATCAAATGATGCAATACTATACTGGCCACACAACGCAGTGGTTATACTTACGTCAGTAGAAGACAATATAAAAAACTAATAATTCCGCAGTGATTAAATCTACTGCAGTTGGAGCGGAAGGTACGTTTGGTTTTGAATACCAAAAGTTGTTTTCCATTTCATCGACGTATATTGACAACCACAAGTTGTAGTGCAGAGCTCATGAATCGATCCATTTTCCATGTCACTACAGTATATAGTTTAATTATAATTTAATTTAATTGTTCTACCCACATGCCCTCGGACACTATGGTGACGAAGTACAGCTTCGGGAAATTATTTTGGGTAACTTTTACCGGAAATCACAAATATAACAGTCCATCCTACCCCTCCCGTGACGATATGATGATCTTTATACTGATGGATCAGTATGCTAAAGGCGATTGCTTCCGATACTGTTGCATCTAAACGAGAAATTGACTATCACTTTGGTGATCTGCAGCAAAAGAGATGGGATAACCTCTACTCTTGTTGACTATCCAAAATGTTCTTTAATTAATAAATCAGCAAAGATCCCAGTCCTTCTCAAATTATTTTTTTTTTTTTAAAACACCTTTTATTGGTATGACTACTACAATCTTAAATATTATTACTTAATTGAATTCATTAGTAGGGTTGACATTAGTACTTATGAGATAAGCATAAAACTTGTTTAGGTCTGCTGAACCAGTGTCCAGTTCTCTTGTTATATAATATTCATACGGTTAACTCATGTGGTTTCATTCGTTGGAGCCGCGTTACTTCGTTTGTACTGTCCAGTAGTTGTACGGCCTCGACGTTGGTATGGGTAAGAAGTCTCTTCTCATGTCTTATGGCACATTCGCGGATGACGTCGTCAATCAATTGAATTTCTAGATCATTGTGTATTTCCCGGTTAGTCACGAATCGGTAAGCGTTGGTGATCATTCGAAGAAATTTATTTTGACTACGTTGTATAATGTCTCTATTAGACTTATGAGTACAACCCCATAGCTGCGCGCCATACATCCGTATTGGTTTGAAGATAGTTTGAGAACCAGTACATTTGACGTTGTCTTAATCGTATCTGTTCAGCTTTTTGTCTTACGTGATGTTTCCAGTTGAGCCTTGAATCTAAATGCAGACCAAGGTATTTTGCCGAATCAGCCTGCGGCACTTGCGCTCCATTGAGGTATAAGCGTAGATTGTTATTTTTGTGTCGAAGTGTAAATGTCACATGGGTTGATTTAAACTCATTAAGCACAATTTTCCAGTCAATTGTCCATTTAGTAACGTCGTTCAATGCTCGTTGCAGATTTTCCACTGCCCTTGATTGTGATTCGTCTACTGACATAATTACGGTGTCATCGGCAAACGTACCGATGAATGTTTTATTCGTTGTAGGTATGTCCGCAGTGTAGAGAAGGTAGAGGACAGGTCCCAAAACACTTCCCTGCGGAACTCCCGCTAACGTTAGATAAAAGTCAGAACATGTTTCTTCATGGATGACTCTGAATTGACGATCAGAGAGGTATGATTCAAGCAGCTGGCAATAGTTTTGTGGCAGCATTTTACTCATTTTGAATATAAATCCCTCGTGCCAAAACCTATCAAAGGCCTGGGATACATCCAGAAAAACGGCGGAGCAATATTTCTTTTCTTCTAACGCTTGCTCTAATACCGTAGTTATTCGATGGACTTGATCTATTGTAGAGTGGTTGTTCCTGAACCCAAATTGAAAATCAGGGGCGTTTACCATTGGCTTTAGACGTTTCAGTAGTAGTTTTTCAAACAGCTTTGATAGGGTCGCAAGCAGTGAAATTGGTCTGTATGATGTTACTTCTTCATCTGGTTTACCAGGTTTCTTCAGCATAATTATTTGGGCCGTTTTGAAGCATTTGGGTACATACTTCAACCTCATACAGGCATTAAATAAGTATGTGATCATGATGATTGCTTTACGTGGAAGCTCCTTGAACAGACCCGGTGATATTTCATCAATTCCTGGTGCCTTCTTTTGGTTCAGACTTTTGTCGATTTCTTGAGCAATTTCCATTGGTGTGATCCTTTTAAAATCCTGATTTGGTTGATAAGCAGGTGTTGCGTCAATGTTGGATTGAATGTCATGGGGCTGAAACACTGTTGCAAGGTGTTGAGCAAAGAGTTCCGCTTTTTCTTTGTCTTGTCGAACCCAACTGCCTTGAGCATTTCTCATAGGTGGTATTCGATCTACAGGTCGTTTAAATTTTCTGGTTGCTTTCCATAACGAGTAATCCTTATTCATTTCAGGACCTAGCCCTCTTAGGTAGTTGTCGAAGCAATCCTGTTTGAAGCTTTTAATTAGTCTATTGACTTTGTTACTTACACGATTGAAAGTTGTCTTGTCAGCGGGATTTCTGGTTAGATGCCATATTCTCCTTGTCTTTCTTCTTTCTTTGATTTGTTCTCTGATTTCAGCCGGCTATTTGACTTCGAACTCCGCTTTATCCGTTATTTCTGGATTAGTTAGACTGGCAGCCAATTGGATGTATTCAATGAAATTAATTGTTTGTTGTTCCAATTCGTCAATACTTTTAATACTAACTTTTAGCTCAACTAGATCTTCCAATTTTTCTCTGAAGAGATCCCAATCCGTGAATCGATTAGTTAGGTTTTGCTTTTTCTTTTTCTTGATGACTATAGTGTTTACTGATAACAGTACAGGGATGTGATCAGACGTTAAGTCGTTAATTCCTTCGACACTAGTGCAACTGGATGAAATACCTTTTGTGATGAAGAAATCAAGTAGATCTGGAATTTTTCCTGCATCCGTTGGCCAATACGTTGGCCCTCCTGGAGAAAAATATTCGCAGTTATCTTCATGAATGGCAGTGAACAAAGCATTTCCTTTCCCAGGGGAAATTAGCCTGGAACCCCAAGCTGTATGTTTTATATTATAGTCCCCTCCAATAATAAACCTTGGGCCGAGTTTATTGAAGACGTTATTAAATTGTGACTTCGTTGGTGAATGCCGTGGGGGACAGTATGCTGCCGCAATATTTAAATCTGCGACATTATATTGGATTGAGATCACAATTACTTGCATATAGCTTTCACGAATATCCTCTTGTTGATTATGTTTGATATTATTTTTCATTAGTACAGCTGAACCGCCTCTGGCTCTTTCACTAGGATGGGTTGTCCAGTAGGAGGTAAATCCCTTTATTCTGAAAAAGCTTTTGTTCGAGAAGTGTGTTTCTGATATCAGAGCAATGTCTATGTTGTTTGTATGGAGGAATATTTCCAGTTCTTGGGCTCGTTGGATGAGCCCATTAGCGTTCCAAGTTACAATGCGTAGGAACGAGTTAATCATTATTGTGTATACTCTCTCTGCTAGGTGACCAAGTGTCTGTTGAATTTGATTAAGCAGTTTAATAATTTCATTATTACTAGGCTCTTCGTTCCATTCTTCTTGTTCTATTATTTTGTTGGCTTTTAATTTTGTTTTGGTATACACATCATCCTTTATAGTTCGCAGTATGTCCTTTTTGGTGACAAAGAGCACATGAAGGTGCGGTATCTGGTTGTTTATTGCATTTTGTCGTGTGATGATTTAGAGCACACTTAACGCATTTGGTTTGACGACAGCAAAAACTCTTGGTATGTCCAAGTAGTTGACAATTCGTACATTGTGGGATGCCGCTTGTCTTGTTAGGTGGCTCAATTTTAACTATACAGTACGCAAGTTTCTTGATATTGTATACTTCTTTATTGTTGTCTTTTTGTTTTAAGTCGACGTAAAACAATGGAAAGTGTTTCTTGACTTTTTCTCCATTAATTGCGATCATTTTGTATATGTTGGTAATACCTGCGACTTCATGTCCCATTTTTTCTAAGTCTGCTTTAATTTCATCGTGACTAATGGAAGATGGTAAGCCTCTGATAACCACTCTATAAGCCTTTTCGCTCTTCAGCTGGTAAGTGTGATATTCGATATTTTCTAGTTTGTTGCTGGCTTCGTTTTTTAATTCTTCCAGTAATTTTTTGACATTTCTGTATTCGTGTTCATTATCAAAGGTAATTCTAACGTCACTATTTGAAAGCGCCTTAAACTTAATTGATTCACTAGTGGTTTTAATTACTTCTTGTCGAAAAAATTCGAAATTATTGATATTGCTCACGTTAATGGGTGGAGGCGGTGGTATTTTTGGGTTTTTCGGTTCAGTGTTATTGTTCACACTTTGTGTAGTATTTATTTTTTGGAGGACTATTCGTTTTTGTGCGCCTATACGTTTCTTAGTATTTCTGTTATCAGCACTGGAAACTTCTTTTTCCAGTTCTTCCTCATCTGTGCAATAATCCTCTTGACTCAGAGCACTGAATCTATTATTTTGTTGAAAAGCTGGAAATTGCCGCAGCAGTCAGTTGGAATTATTTGAATGATCATGTTTACTGGATGATGGCTGAATATCGTACGAAGACAGATTGTTAACTCGTGCTGAATCCTCATGTTTGCCCAAATCTAGGTCATTATCATGTTGTAATGCACACACTTCACTTATGATTTGCACTGAATAAAGTTTTTTCTAAACATTGCACTTTTTAGTTACAAAAAACAATTTTTTTTTGTTGTGTTGTGTTATGTTATGTGAGTATAGTTATTGACTTTGCACTTTTAATAAGTATAATTATTTAAAAAATTATATTTATGAAAAATGCGTCTACTCACATTGAGTATTTATAAAGAACAATTCTCAAATTATAAAAGACTCACTTAGATCACAAACTGCGAACAATGTGGAGGACGAGAAGAAGCAACTGTTTAGCACATCTTGTGACCTTGTGCTTCAAACTCTTCCCATTGACTTCACTGCTTTTGGATCACGATTCCTTTTTGTAGATGAATTGACGACCTTGAGGATACCAGATATCTTGGATTTCATTAGAGTGTACGTCTGAGAAGGAATGCACAATGGGCCAATCGAGCCTGATTAAAAAGAAAAAAAAAACTTTAAATCAATTTAATATAATCCACGTTCAGTATAACTCACACAATATAAATCACTTATACTCGTTGTCTCACACCAAAATCATTTAAGCAGCATGACGATAATATGCAAATTAAGACATAATTTATCAAAATTATGATTAAATAGAAAATCCTTTTTACTAAATTTTATCGACAAAAAATATAATCTTAATGAATCCTTAAAACTCTTCTTGCGTGCACAACAATAAAATTTTCTCAGATAAGAGTTATTCGGACGCGATCCACACACCTTCTACTCCGTGTACCTATCTATCCTATTCGATATAGTAATTTTGTTTGAGAAATATTTCATTTCGTGATGACTTATCTAAATGACGGATTACATTTTAATCTCGATATAGAAATGTACCCGTCCCGGTTCGTATATACTCGTATATATAGTTTCGAGTTCATAAAATTTTTTATAATTTAAAATTTCTATTTGACTAAACTAGAGAAACGTTTCCGAAACATAAAATACATTATTTTCGGTACGAAAGAAAGAAAACTCATTAATTTTTTCTTTTTTTTTTTCATGAAATGAAAATCAGTTTTCTCTTTTATATAATTTTAATGAGGAACAATTTTCCCTTTTTTCCGTTTTGTTTATGATTTTCGTAAAATTATAAATAAAGCAAAATTAAAATAATTTTTTTACCTTTTTCCAATTTTCCGAAAAAACAAAATCTTTCAAGTTCAGATTTTTTTTTGTTTGTTTTGTTCTTACTGTACGATGTCGCTACCCAAATATCCTTAGACATGATGTCGAAATAAGATTTAATTTTGATTATAATCAATATTGTTATAAACAAAAACAATGACATTTTTTTTATTATTATTATTTTGTATTGTTCCGTTCATCAACTTCCAGCGCCTATCGTCTTCATAATTATAATGAGGAAAATTGAAAGAAAATTGAAAGTGTGTGTGTGTGTGTAAATAAAAATATATATCTAAGAAAGTGAGACAGTATTTTGAATGAGTTGCGAGGATATAAGAAAGACATAAAAAAAAGGTTTTAAAAGTCAAAATAAAGATTGATTTAATCACCTGAATGAAGAATAATGATGATGTCTTGTGTGCCACGCTATATAGTCTTTTTATATAAGATGGTGAAGAAAATACGAAATTTTCTATTTTATAATAAGATAAAAACAGAACGAAAAACTGTATAATCCAGACAGAAAGGATTAACTCATGTTTTCTATATTATATATACATACATCTTTGCGCGCTATAATGTTTCTTCTTCTTTGTTGTGTACGTCTTGAGCATAATAAAATGATATTCATCCTTTTCAGTATAGATATAGCTCTATACACCTAGAGAACTAAGTAATTTAATTTAAGTACCGATTGTTTAGATATATATATTAATAATGCGCTAGGTGATGTTGTGTGATAGGATTTATAATTTTTGTCTTATATCAGAGCTTTGATTGAATATTAAATTTTATTTGAGTGCTCTGCGCGATAAAGGATTTACGGTTGTGATTTAGAAACAAATTTTTAGGGTTTTTTCTTGTATCGTGACAACTAAACAATAATTCTTACTACTTGCTAGGATAGAGCTAGTATTTAGCAAACTATTTCTATTCTTGCATAAAAAGTTTGGTATGAAAGCTCCTGAGCAAATTGAATGAATTGGTCTAATCGTAAAAGAAAGTGTCGTTATAGTATTTAGTGCCTTTTCGAGTAGAAACTTTTAATTTAAAATTTTAAAGATGCACTGGTAGAATGATTTCTTTCCATAGAAAACTGTTGGATCTTGACCACACTTTTTCTATTGAGTCGCCGATTTAAAACAACGCGAATAACACGGGTACCATGATCAAAAATAACTACAAATTGATTATAGGTTGGTGCTTCCAGATTCATAACCGAAAATGCATATGGTCCCTTAACAAAACTACCATTTGTACCGTGAAAAAAACACAACATTTGCTGAAAACTGTGAATAAGTGTAGAAATAATAAGCAAAATAGTTTCAATTTTATTTTGAGATTTCAGATGGTTTAAGTTTACCAGCTTCAAAAAATAAATTAAATAAATTTGAAAGATTAATAATCGATTTTTATATTTTCGCTCGGGAATATGTTGTGGTCTTTTATTATAGTTATTTTGTTGAAACGCTGTCCACCATCTTATGCGGAGTGCAAGCATATTTTAAAGAATCAAATATTTTTCAATTGAATAGTTGATTTACCAGCAGGCCTATTCGATTCGTATTGCAATTCGATTCAAATCATCAATTCGATTCGAACATGAATTGGTATTGTAATGGTAATACGATCGAAACAAAAAATAGCATATTATTTATTATCAATAGAACTTTGCAATTCAGATGGTGGTGAAATTGGGTTGATTGATACACTAAACCGTGTATCAGCAAACGAAATAGTGTCAGTTATTCAAATCATTGAATGCGTTTCTTAAATGTTTCACTCGTATGACAGTTCCATGTTATCTTCTTTTACGTTTTATTTAATACAATATTTGAAATCGGTCCACACTTTCTTCCAGCCATCTGAAATTAATAGGTGGTCCATGGCTATTGAGTTGATTGTCAATTTCGCTACAGAGTCCTTTTGTATGATACCCCTTTCAATTCGGAATGTACCATGTCAAACTGTCTCAGGGTTGTATTTTTGAATGTTCTAAAATTTGAAAGCACTCTAAAAAGTTTTTAATGTAATATTACATCGATAATTGATGGCAACAGAATAATTAACTAAAATAAGTAAAATTACTCTCTAAGAATAAGTCAATAGAATTGCGAATAGATATGTAAACTACATTTAAACCATAAAAAGTAATTTTACACTAAAAGAAAAGATTAAAATTTGCATGGACATTTTACAACAGGATATGTAAATTTTGACTGAATTTTCACCTAAATGTTGTAAATTTACACATAATAATCAAAATACTACTTGCGTAATAAAATTTGCTCGTTCATATGTAATTTTTGTTTAATTAATTTTTTTTTTTAAGTTTTTTTTAAGATACGCTTGTTGGTGTAATTATTATATAATTACTCATTTGCTCGTAAGATTACCAAAAAGATTTAACTTTAGAAACAAAACAAAACAAGTGATAAATACCTTTATTTAAATATAAACATTTCTGTATTAACATTCATTATACTTTTTTTTTTTTTTTTTTTTATCGGTCTTTACAGGCCATAATTGGCCCGAACCGTGTCAACTATCTGGCTCCATCGGTTTCGATCACGAGCCAGCTCTTCATATTGTTGCAAGCAACCAGAAGATGCCAGATCGCTCTCTACGCCGTGGAGCCATCGTCGCCGACAGCGACCTCTTCGCCTACCGAAAGGCGGTTCTCCCTTTAAAGATCGCTGTATCATTCGTTTTGGATCAGCACGCAGAACGTAACCGAGCCAGCGTATTCGCTGTCCTTTGATTTCATGTACGATATCAGGAATTTGCATTAAATTCCTGATCTCGTGATTGAATAGAACTCGGTATGTGCCATCAACGTCGCGTTTTGGGCCATATATCACACGCATGATTGTTCTCTCGAATGTTAGAAGCCATCTTTCGTACTCATCCGTCAAGGTCCAATTCTCACATCCATACATGACAACGTGTCTGATCAACACTCTGTACAGTTTCAGCTTATCCGTATTTGCAAGATATTTTGATTTCAGCAGTGGACGTAGAGGATACAAAGCCCGATTGCCAGCGGCAAGGCGAACCTTGATATCCTTTCCCACATTATTATCGTGAGTAATGTTAGATCCAAGATACTTGAATCTCATTACTCCTTCAAACGTGTGGTTTCCACTACTGAAATCATTTGCGTCTTGGCCTCGAAAACCAGATATCAGATATTTGGTTTTGGACTCATTGATTTTGAGACCAACGGAAGCTGAAAACTGTTCCAGTGGATCAAGTATCTCTTTCACTCCGTTGCCATTTAATCCAATCACACAGATATCATCTGCATACGCAAGAAGTTGATTGGATTGTCGGAATAAGATGTTGTCCTGAGGTGTTGCACTTTTACGAAGGATGTATTCCAACATGAGATTAAAAAGTAGAGGACAGCGCATCTCCTTGTCGAACACCAGAAGTAATTGCAAAAATTTTCGATAGCCTGTTCTCAACTTTGACACAGCATTGTGACTGCGTTACTGTCATTTTACACAGATGTACATATTTTTTCAGTATTCCTAAATATTCAAGCGCATACCATAGTCTCTCTCGATTGATCGAGTCATAGGCTTGCTAGAAATCTAGGAATACCTGGTGTACATCGCGAGATGTTTCGTAGTACTTGGAAAGAATCATCCGCAGCGAGAAAACTTGATCAGTGACTGACCGATTTGGACGGAATCCTCCTTGGTAGTCACCGACAATTTCCTCCGCTAAAGGAGTAATTCTTCCCAAGATTATGTAAGACAGTAACTTGTATGATGTGCAAAAGAGAGCTATACTGCGATAATTCTCGCATTTCATGCGATCACCCTTTTTGAATATTCGGCATAACGCGGCGACTTTCCGTTCTTAGGGCATAACTTCATTTCGCCATACCAATCGAACAAGGTCGAAAAGACAGTTCCACAAAGTTAGCCCTCCGAATATCAAGAGCTCTGAATTCATGCAATCAACTCCTGGTGAACGATTTTTCTTTAATCTCTGCATGGCCATTGTAAATTCCTCATAGGATGGATCCTCAATGAACATCTCTGCGGTCTGTATTTGAGGGTATTCAAATACAGCTTGTGATACATGTGGAACATTAAGTAGATCAGAAAAATGTTCACGCCATGTATCGAGTACCGCATCGACGTTATCACAGAGGTTTCCATCCTGGTCCCGAATGGCAGTTGACCGAGATCTTAAGGTATGGTGCAATTCGGTGATTTCTCTAAAGAAACCACGCGAATTGTGCTCATTGCTGAGTTGTTGTACTCTTAAGACCTTGGCCTTCCACCATTCGCGTTTCTTCTGTCTACAAATGCGTTTAGCTGTCCTCCTAGCAAGAACTGCCATGTTTTTCCTTGCAATTGTAAACCGAGTCTGCGCTTCATTGTGGGCTTTATTACGTTGCTCAACAGCAAGACGACACTCCTCATCAAACCAATCATTTTTGGGTTTAGTTTTCACTACACCGAGAATGTGCTGGGCAGCATCGACAACCGAAGTTTTCAATACTTCCCAGACACTGTTCACATCATCAGATTGGTAATTGGATCGTAAAATGCTATTGCTGACAAGACAGCTATTGCTGATTGATATTTTCTTTGCGTTTCTTCATTTATCAGACCTTCACAGGAGAATCGCGTTTTATATTCTCCTGTCCTCCCTGACTTGTACGAAAATTTCCATCGTAGCTTTGCAGTGACTAGATAATGGTCACTGCCTACGAATTTTGTTGACGACCGATACGATCTCACGTCTTGGACAACCCGAGCCCGCCCTTTTGAAATCAACACATGGTCAATTTGGCTTCGGGGTGTTTTACGTGGATGTGTCCATGTTTCTAAGTGGATGTTTTTATGAGGAAAGAATGTACTTGCCACTTTGAGATCATGAGCGATCGCAAAATACATCATTCTTTCCCCATTATCGGTCGCAGTTTCGTGTCGAGAGTACGGACCTATTACATAAGTCGGTCTGATTTCTGCCAGCTCTAGCATTAAAGTCACCAATCACCAATCTGACATCGTGCTCAGGTATAGAACCCATTAGATTATCCAAATTATTGTAAAATGAGTCTTTATCTTGGGATTGGCTTACATCAGTGGGCGCATGTACACAAACAATTGACAGGTTGGCTTATCGCATGTGCAAGCGAAGCGTATAGCCTTGGGACACATGGTCTCCACTTTTAGGCCATCGAGTTTCTTGGAGCGCTACGAGTTCCAGCCTATACTCCTTCATTCATGTGATAAGGCCGTTCAACGCGCCAGATTTTCTTAATGACTGCACGTTCCACGTGCCAATCCTCATTCTCGTATCCGGGTATTTAAGCGGGGGGTCATTCTTGTTTTGGCGGTATCCGACTTTGTTTTTATTGTCGACATTTTTAACAGTGATATTTTTTTACGGATGCGGGTCGTCAGCCCAGCGATCCAACCAGATTTAGTCGCCTCCTACGACAAGCTCTGGACACTGTGGAGGTATTCTATGGATCTCATGTTTCGCTCGAAATATTTACGAAACATGTTTGCCCCCAACCACAGGGCTTAAATATATACTTCATTATACTTTAGTTTACATATTATGTCGAATTGTCAAATTATAACAATAATTTTTTTTTGCTCTAATTATTCCTTAATGTATCTGAAATAAGATAATTTTAAATATAAATTAAATAAAGTCAAATATAATGATGAAGCTTTTAGACTTAATATCACAAATCAAAATTTATTGGAACTAACCTCAAAATTTTTGAACATAAAAGGTAACTCCAGTAATATTTATTCCTGTATTTAAAGATAAAGTGGCTGCTACAACAATGAACTTGAAAAGTTGTATAAGTTCTAGTTTTGTTGACAATAGGGTTCTAAATTGATGTACTACATATTTTTCCACACGTTTTCACTTTCACTGATCAATTACTAATACGACAAATAATAATTTACATTCATTCTGAAAGTATTTTTATGTCAGATTCTGACTTACAACTTAAAGTTTAGCTTCACATCCTGATTGGTATTTCTTTACTCTTATAATAGGAAAAATACATAAAACTGGAAAATTTTACTATTTTTAGTGTAATTGTTTTCCTATATACATAGATATCAGTTGAATTTTAAGCATCGGATGTAGAACTACATCAAAAATTGCCATTTGTATCAAGGTAATTTTACGCACTTCAATCCTCATTTTTTAGAGTGAGTATAGACAATAACGTAAATCGTATCGGCACTTTATATGACCTCCACCTCTCTATATGACCTCTGCTTTAAACTATTGGTTACCCAACAAACACTAAGGTCCTGGAACCTACTCTTAATTCTTGCAACAATTTCCTTGATTTCGTTCGACGTCATCGACGAATACATTCTGATATGTATATGTTGAGTGTACGTAGGCGACTTTTATTCTGGAATGTACCTCCACCTCTGTACTGATGTCTGTATAGACGGATCCTGTTTCCGCACTACTACTGGGCTCTGAGCTGTCTTTTGTTTCCTCTAACTTCCTCTGATCACCTGTTTATAGTTAGTTTATTTGTTAACCACCAGCTTCACTCTCACTTTGTTTGTTTGGTATCATTTTCTTCTCACGAGAAGTACGGTTACTAATGACATATGGTATTCAACTATGTGGATTAGTTGAATGGCACCAAAACCTGCAATCAACAAAAAGTTAAACGATTTAAAAATAAAATTTTTCATAGTTAACGCCCTTTAGTGCACTCATAAAAGTGACCTTCATAGAGATTTTGGGATTGATACAGTCGCAGATGAAATAAAGCAGTGTGCTCAATAACATCAGGAGGAGCTCTTATAACAATAAAGAAAGTTCATCAATAGGGAATTACAAGAATACTCAAAAGACTAAAACCCCTTCAGTTACAAGAAGTCAGCATATTGAAAAATAAACCAGAAAAAAACTACGGAAAGCATAAATAGGAGTGTTAAATTATTTGAAATCAGAATCAAACGCAGTTAGTCAAAACTGACTAGTTACTTTGTAAAATTATTTATCAAAAAAGGCGGAAACGAATCAATTTGATAACTTGAATGAAACTTAAATCGAAATTGAATGAGATACTCATAGTTGAACGAAGTATTGTGCCTTACGTTATGCTTTACATTCAATCTCAAAACTAAGATATCACATTGGACTCCATTCTGGGATAGAATTCAAAAAACAGAGCTACTTCACTCAGAATAATCTTGGGTCAAAAACATTAATAAAACAGGCCGATTTAACCAAATTTTTCACCCAACATACATTACGTATTACGATTAGCACATCTCCGCGCATCACTAATAATGCCAAAGATTAACTTCCGTTATAAATGTATTAATTAGAGTATTACCCAAAATTTGGAAGCACAAACGTGCTTAACTGAAACAAATTACTTACACATTAAATGTGAAACAAACAACACGATCTGACTTGTAAACGGTTCAAAAACATTCTGCCAATATGGCTCCTGAGGAAACTAATGAATTGCCGCAACACTGGTTTGCTGATTGCTAGAAACTCCTTGGTTCAATAAATCGTTTGTTTAGGTTGTCAGAATAATACCGCCCAGCACTAGCTTCGTCATCAATGGTGTCATTCCCTTAATTCTTGCACACTCCGACAACCACACAAGAGTTATCTTATTCAAGTGAATTTGTCGAGTTTAAACAAACCCAGCCCTTCAAATCTGTCCGGGTTTCCAATAGGATGTAAATTTTTGCACTATTTAGGATTTTGATTGTCCTTGTTCCACGCCCTTCTTTGATCCATCCATGTACCAAACCGTATTCTCTGTTCTAATGAGCGCCTTTCTCTACTCTAGTCATCCCGATCAAAGAATACCACTATGCAAACAGATAATCCGTACCACATTAGCTGTTAAACTTTTGAACCACCCTAACCTTCTGTAAATTTCAACAAAACATTTCGAATTATTATTCCAACTACATCATCTTATTTTTTAAGCTGAAATTACATTGATTGTTGCTTAAATCTGAATGAAACTCATAGAAGTATGGTATCTTCAACATCGTTAGTTGATCCTCATATAGAAACCGCGCTCTTAAGAATTGCAGTCTGTGGAGAGAACACGCAAAACAGGAGCACAAGAAGAGATCAACTCTTTTTTATTATCCTTTTCTTTAAGACGATCAGTTTGCTCCTAATTTCCATACTCAGACAAAGGTGTCTTGTATCGCACAAATGGATGATGCGGGCAGCAATTATTATGGCGATTCCCGTTGAACTCATATAACTGGTTATTTAGTGACATATGACTCTATTCAGACTGCCAAGTCGGTTGAAGGTAGTTAATAGATTTCTCAAAAAAATTCTAAAGAAACAGTGTCTCCGATGTTTTTAAAGGAAATAACAACTGAACTGTCAGACGAGCTGCGCAAATACATCAATTTCTGAATTTTATCTCAATTAAATCGATTGAGTGCTGCTCTCAAGAATGCAATAGTTAAATATAACTTAGTTAGATAGTTAAATATAACTTAGTCTTAGAATACTTTAGTCAGATGACAGTATATACTGGTCTATTCGTGAAATCACCTTGTCTCCATTTACTTGTTTCAATGATTATTTCACTAAATAATTACCTAAAGAGGTAGTTGACACTATTGAGACCTAAACACGCGACTCATCTTATTTTGCAGTCTTCCTTATGAATAACTCCTACGATTTTCAGACAAAACAAGTCTCTTCCAGTGTTTCAGAGTCTTCTTCCAACGTCACTCTTTAACCAACGAACTCTCATGAAGACCGAATTTTACTTTTAAAATCCGGACGGTTGATATCTAGGCATGGCACTATAAATTATTTACAAGTCAATCTTTCGTCCCAGTTGTCAGTCTAGCAGCTTAAAATAGTAGAAATATTAAATAAAGACAGCAGAATACATTGCCACAGATACATTACAAGAATATTAACTAACCATGCAAGAGAAATAGTACCAACGAGCAATGGATCGTAAAACAGAAACAACATGAGATGATGATCTTTATATATTCTAATCTCAGCTTTTTACATCCCGTTGAGTTAAAATCAACACGTTGGTTTTAAGAATAAGCTAATAAGCGTCCATACTTACGTTTTCGTTGAAATTTCGCTTCGAGAGAATTATTGAAGACGTCTTCGTTTACTGCCAGTTCTAACATTTAAGTTATCAATCAGTAAGCTCACAATTTATGCTTACATTAGATGATCAACTAATTTAGTAAAACAATTAAACTTGTCCATCCTCTTTGTAGTTCTCGTGTACTGATTATGGCTTCTCTTCCCTGCGGTTCGTAGTTGCTACCAATTTTCTACCTTCAAACTGCGTCAGGCCAGCCTAAAATACTTGTTTCGTGCTTTTATCCTCATATAAATTCGACGTTCTTTTCGGTTATACTTAAGCTTTACTTAAAGAGCTCTTCTTATATATACATATATATATATATATATATATATATATATATATATATATATATATATATATATATATATATAATATAAAAAAATAAAAATACACTGAGCTTTAAGAAAATAAATAATGAATGAATGAAAATATACCATTATAGGTATTTCGGGATATCTGGGCTGCTAGATATCCCGATATACCCTTTCACTGTTTTAATTCTTTATTTGGGTGTAATAGGTTTCGTGGATGGTGTGTTCGGAACTGATTTTGTTTTCTAGATTTGTTCTACAAGCTAACTTGAAGCTTTTTGTTATTAATTATGATAGCGCCCTTAAATAACGTACCGATTATAATCAATCACAATACACCAAAACCTTCTTTGGTACAAAAGAAAATATATACCTATTGAATCGAAAATAGTATAAATCTAAACAGTATATATCTTAAAGACGATTTAATTTTGGATTTAATCGTAACCATAGTCTGAACATCTCAACCAATACCGCAATACCTGTACCCACTCAGTATATTATTTCTCATGGTGATTTTTAATAAAAAATTCAACCTAAAATAATTAATTTATTTATCTGTATTTGTCCCCAAAGAAAATCTATATAAAGATTCGATCTTAATCTATTATTTCTATTCAATTTTTTAAGACGAGTATGTATATATACAAAAATAAATTAAAAATTAAAAATCTCTTCAACATAAATTTAATTTGATTAAATTATTTCTACGAATTATTAATACAATATTCATAATATAAATTGAAGTGATTGAAAAATATTTCGTTTTTGTACCAGGGGAGCGGCAGGGTGTATAGAAAATATATGTAAAATTGTTAACCCAAAAAATGTACATTGAAAAATGAAAAATGAACGACCGAGTACAAAAACACTTTATGTTATGTACAGATGAAAATTGAAAACTATTTTCACCATATGTGCCTGTCCATGTGTATGTGGACTAAATATAATATGATATACCCATATACATACACACATCTTAACTGAAAACTAATAATATAAAAGGTTATTCCGAGACATAAGATTACTTGTTAAGTATATCGAATATATACTGTATGTATGTGTACTCATCACTTTGTTGTCATTGAATTTTCTTTAGTTTTCCCGATACGTATAGATAGTTTTTTTTATATTTTCATTTTTGTGCACATCTATACTGATATAATACACAACGAATTAGATAAAATCGATTTTAAAAGAAAATGGATAGACAATAAACTCAAAATTTAGTATTGACATTAGGAGAGGTTTTTTTTCTTGATGGAAATTCATGGAAAAACTGACTAGAAAATTTTTTATTCGGTTTATAGAATTGACTGTCTTGTGTGTGTATATACATGGTATATGGATTCTCTGCAAATAGAATATTCTTCAATTGTTCAAGTAAAGGGTCAATTGTTTTCAATTTTTTGATTAGGTTTTATTAATACTGGATGTTAAAACGAACGAAACTAATAAAGAAATACTTAAGTAGAAGAATGGTTTTATGTCTTGGTATATTGTTGAACGGACGAATTTATATCTCTCTCATATATTTTTTAAAATGCTTCTGTAAGCTGAATTTATTTTATTTCAATTTTTGTCTTTTTAATTTTTTAATCATTTTAAATGGTTGGGATCAAAAATTAAGTGGATTGCTTTTATTTGGAAGTAGCTGAGTTGACAAATGCCAACGTTAATCATTTGATTCCTATTCGTACAATTGAATATGCAGTATATTTAAGTACATAACTCGAAAATATAAATTGAACGTTCCCATTTACGTGTTAAGAGAGATTTATCAGAATAATGTCAAACGATATACTACTTCTTATCAACGATGGAACCATAAATTTCTTATTATTTGAACAAACTATTCAATTAGGTGTAACCTTCTCTCTTTTAGAATATTGACGAAAGTACAATTTTTTTATTCATTTCAACAGAATCAATTAGAACATTATCTGGTGCCCTATTGTACACGGAATTTGATCAACAATCTCAGTGGTCAAATAGCAATGCCATTATGTAAAACTTTATCTCGCGTTGTGATACATGTGGCACCATTCTGTTGGAATCATATATCAGCAACATTGATGCCAGAAAATTGGGGTACAAAAACGTTAGAAATCATGTCTCTATTCCGATGACTGTAACATTTCGCCCACCATCCTTTTTAAGACATATATACCAATGGTCCCACCGACACATAAATATCAACATAAGTATTAACCCCATTGGTCACAAGTTGAATTTGAGTAAGCACAACCAACAGCCTTAGTTCAAATCTTCCACATAAAGAGAATGGGCACATTCTCAGTTGCTAAGAATAACATCGAATTGATTGGTTATGATTTTCCTCAATGCTACGATGTACATCGTCTATAGCTCGTTCTAGATGGGCAGTTCGACGTCTTACAAGAAGCGTGAATCTATTGACTATCTAATCGGTGTTTAAACAAAACAGTGTTGCCAGTTTTAAGATTGAAATGTAATTTTAATAGACGATAACTAATGAATCCGTCGGCCCTTATGGACAATTTTGATCATTTAGGTACCCATTTAATCACAAATAAACTTCATCGCTGAGTAAAATATTGTTTGAAAAATCAAGATCTGTATTAATAAGTGCTTCAGCTCTTTGTTGACTGTAATTCCTACACAAGTTGAATTTTTCCATAAAGAGGAGTTGCTGAAAATCCAGTTGCTGAAAATGACATCGAATTGATTGATTTTGATCTGCCTCAATGCTAGCTGTCATCCGTACAGAGTCTTTTGCTCGTTCGACTGTTCATTATGAAATTGGGAATCAAACTAATGGCAAAGCAAATATCAGCTGTTTAATCGGATGTTAGACAAAACAGTGTTGCCAACATAAAGATATGAACCTCTAAAAACACCCCTTAAGAAGGCTAGTAATCAGATCAAAGTGAAATGAAATTTTCCCGCCGTCTTCAAAAATTTATCGATTTTCACGTGAAGTAAAATTTTTTTTTTTTTTGAGAGTTCAAATGTTCAAATTTTAAGGCTAGTATTCAGATCGATTTCGCGTGAAATTTCCCTACGATTTTACCAAAGTGAACTCAGAAATGAAAAATTTTATTTGTGTTTTCACTAAGCAGTACTCAGTTCATTAGCGCAAAAACTACAGTTATCTCAATGTTCCAAAGATGGCGCGCATAAACTCTACAAATTTGTTTCACGCAAAAATAATGATTAGAAGCATTTTTTTCCCGTGAAATTTGAACTGTTAGAACATTTGAATTCTCCAAAACAATTAATTTCTGTTTCACGTGCAAATAAATAAATTTTTGGAGAACGCGGTAAAATTTCATTTCACTTTGAACTGAGTACTAATCATTATTTTCACGAGAAACAAAGTTGTAGAGTTTATGCGCGTCATCTTTGGTGCATTGCGATAACTATAGTTTTTACACTAATGAACTGAGTACTGCTTAGTGAAATCAGAAATGAAATTTTTCATTGCTGAGTTCACATTGGTAATTCGTATGGAAATTTCTCGCGAAATCGATCTGAGTTCTAGTCTTAGTTATTAAATTGATTTTTTTTTAAAAGATGAAGGTTTTTTTATGTATCTTGTGTATAGTTAGCGAAACAGCTCTCTTTTTTTCAAATCTAATCTTTTATCTGTTTTGGGGCTCAAGGCACTCCCTTCTTGTTCGCGGTTCACTTTTACGTCCTTGATTTTACGCCATTACAGCCAATTCGAGGACGTATGGCTATAGGTCCGATTTTCCTAACCATCTGCACATTGCATAGCTCTATGCCAGCTTATAGTGCTGACATGGAAGATGGGTCGGCCCATGAGTTCTGCACTCCAACAGGGGGTCATAGTTGTGTTCATTCACACCATAGATCGAAATCTCATGGTGAAAATTTACTTTTGCATCCTGCCCCTATCGGGATTCGAACCGGTACCTCTCGATAACTGTCAACTGATGACCTTCGTTTAATATAAAACACTAGTTTATGGTATATATCAGGTACCGTAGTGGCAGATTAAGTAAAAATCATAGACACGATTCAAGCAAGTGATGCTATTTTTCCAAGTGGATGCAGTAATTATGTTTTGGAGTAGTGAATTGAGATTCTCAGCCGCATTTCATATGTGAGATCCATTGATAAATGTTATTGGGGATATTCCTGCAATTAACATTAAGGCTTGCATAGCAAACTTTCTGCTTCACAATGAAAATGTAACCAAAAATATTCCATTTATGGCATAATGCTGTTGATCTTACCATTTCGATTCAGATGTTGTGAACAGCTGGTTTGTAAGACTAACCAAACCCTGAACGTCAATAAATTAGCACCAATGAAACCAAAATTTTCACTAATGTAACAACATTTCCATCAAATTTTCCACTTCACCCCCACTCATACAGTAAAAAGCACCGAAATAAAAGCTTACAGCACAAGTGTACAAGTATATGTAGATTCAATAAATGTATATATGAGTATACAGATTTATTTCTATTATCATCATCATCATATTTAGAAGCCATCATCAACCCACTTTTTCTGTATACATATATATGGTATGTATGTACCCAGCGTAACTAACCATCGACGCCATATTGTTGTTTACGATTTTTCTCATTTAAAAAAGAAAAAAAGGAATAATAATAATAAAATAAAATGAAAAAGTAAAATCGGGAAAATATAATAACAACTATATACATGAAGAATAAAATCATAGCATAGCAAAAAGTGAAAAAAACCGCACACAGCATCCAATAGTTCAACTTTCATATAAACACGTTACTATGGACACGTTCATGTATATATATATGTACGTACATAAAACCAAGAGCAAAACATAAAAATCAACTGAAGTATAAAGAAAATATATATAAACAACATCACCAAAATACAACGCGGTGTATATAGCAAATCGGTGTGTCGGAATACGATATGGTTGTGATGTAATATTTTCCACCATCCGCATACAATCAGTGTACTCTAGCATTTCCATCGCAGCTTTGTTTTTGCGAGACTCAAAATTGAATGAAAATGTTTTAGTTTGTTTTTTTTTGTTAGTTTTAATTTTCCAACTTGATTTTCATTTGCGCAAGGTAAAGTTTTCATTATCATGCAGTTGAAGAACGATTATCATTAATTATGATTTTTCATGTAGATGTAGTACATATTTTTCGTTCAAAAGGTGGAATGAATTTGACATTTTCTATATTTGAAATATGCATCTCAGAATTATGACATATGTTTCTCTGTCTATGTACGTAGAATGAACTGTTTTTTCATCCAAGGATTTGTTCACCGGTTCATCAAATGATTTCATTGAGCTTTCATACTGTCAATAATCGTTTTTGTGTGGTATCGTTAAATTGAGGCTAATCGTTTATGATGAAATGCTTGATATAACATAATCAGAAAAACATTTAATCGATACCTTGCATAGACTTGTTATTCCATTGGACATTTGGTTTAATCCGTATACGCCAACTTAACTGACCAATAAATTAATTGAATCCTGTAAAGTATATATATATATATATATATATATATATATATATATATATATATATATATATATATATATATATATATGTATATATATATATATATATATATATATATATATATATATATATATATATATATATATATATATATATGTATATATATATATATATATATATATATATATATATATATATATATATATATATATATATAAATATATATATTTATGTATATAAATATATATATATATATATATATATATATATATATATATATATATATATATATATATATATATATATATATATATATATATATATATATATATATATATGTGAAATTTGATTCTATTGGCTGAAAATTGTTTATATAAACAACTCAACCGAAAACAGGGTGGAACAAAAGATAATTTCTCATCTTGTTTTCTGCGGTAGGCTTGTTTATATTCGAAGTAAGAGTGTAGCCATCATAGACTAATCAATCTACTTTATTAGAACTTTAGGACATTGAGCTTAACAATATATTTGATTTTAAAAAAAATTTAATGATACCAACAATATGCTTTAACCGCCCAGGTGGCGCAGTGGTTAAAGCTGCGGCAGTTGGAGCGGAAGGTACCGCGTTCGAATCCGATTCGAGGCAGGATGCAAAATGGGTTTTTCACCTTCGATCGTTCGGGCGGTGCGATTGGTGGTGAAAAATAAACATAATCTGGATCCTCTGTCGTGTTTAGAATCCTTGGGCCGACCCATCTTCCATGTCAGTACTATAGGACTGACATGGAGCTATGCAATGCGCAGATGGCTCTACGGAAAGACTCGGACCTATAGCCGTATAGAGTGGTATCACAACGGATCAAATTTGGTCTAAGTGTGCGATAGCAGCCACATCAACTTAACTTTAACTTTTTAACAATATTCTTTGCTTCTAGATGGTATAGTCATATGCAGGCAATAGTGGTATATGTTATTTTCCCGTATTTTTTCGGAATTACAGAACCTCTTTGGTTATATATATATATATATATATATATATATATATATATATATATATATATATATATATATATATATATATATATATATATATATATATATATATATATATATATATATATATATATATATATATATATATATATATATATATATATATATATATATATATATATATATTTATGAACAACAATCTACTCTGTAAGATAGTTCAATTGCAGCATGCTGTGGGTACCTTATTCCGAGTTGTTAGGTGCTGTTTTGACCTTGTTCCGAGTTGTAAGGTGCTTTATTGACTTGGAACAATTTTAAACCAGCCTTATTGCTAAATAGCTGTGCATTAGAAAATAAATCATTGCACTATCTAGACCTTTGACTAGATTTGCCTTTGCATATGACCCTATCTCATGCGCTTCTGGTAAAAATATATTGGCGTTCTACTCAACTCCATACTTATTTAAAGTTTTGTGGTATTTAAATGAATAGGTGGGCTTCGACTAGAATTTTTAGATTACTCAATGTGGTGCCTTTTTTCAGGTTTTTGTCAAATGGCATGTAACATTGAAACAAGACAGCCTTATTTTTGATATTCAGATACAGTTTGGGCAACTGGTCTGGCTGCATAGTTGCATTCATTCGACTACAATGTTCATAACCAATAATGACATTGATCTAACAATGCAAGCTCTGTGTTTAGTTTTATTGAGTAAATCTTGAACAAGTAACACCTTAGTGGGCCACTTCATTCGAAGCTTAGGTGGATTTCGGAGCTTAAGTTTATTTGCTGAGTTTTCTTAAATATGTTTTTCGACCACAAGTGTCGAGACATGTTGAACAAACCCCAGAACCTTTGTCGGTCTTCACATACTCACTATTTATGGATAGTATTTAACCAATATTCTAAACTTAACCAGTCGCCATAAAAAACACAACAATTCAAACAGGAAAAAATTTAATATCGAAAGATTAAAGAATAGCGAAACAAAGCAGACCTTTAATCACATGATTGAAATCATTGATGGTGCAAAACATATGCCGAAACAACTGCTAACTCGCTCGGATACCATAAGGGATCAAAATGGCCAAATACTAACAACAGATGAAGCACAGCTAAAGAGATGGGCAGAATACTTCGGCGATGGAACACCAATAAGCTCGGTAAACTTCACATTATCCAATAACACTTGCAACGAAACCATTAACACCCATTCACCAACGGAGTGGGAAGTTGGTAGTGTAATTGAGAAATTGAAGAACAACAAGACATCCGGAACAGATAACATACCAACCAAATTATTTAGACACGCTAAATCCACAACGCTGAAAACCAAAACGCCTCTCCTAACCGATAAATGGAACATGGCTAAAATTCCGCGGAAATGGAAAGAAGGCCTGACCATAATGATTCCTAACAAAGGTGACCTAAAGGAATGTAAAAATTAGCGAGGTATATCGCTTTCTGTAACAGAATGATCAAGATATTATCAATGATCATCTTCGATCGAATATTGCTTACAATAAACACGAAATTTAGAAAAAAACAAGCTGGATTCAGACCAGACTGAAGTTGCATCATCATTCTCTTCAAAATAATCCAACACATACAAGAAATGTATCGGGATGCAGGCAACCGAGTAGAATACAAAGACAAGCAAAGTGAAACATAGTACAACAATCATGGAGTACGGTAAGGACCATTACTGTTCCTAGTAGTATTAGAAAGTGTCATGAAAAATATAGACGTTGAGTAAACCAATGGCATTCAATGGGGATTAACGAAAAAACTCAATGACCTGGATTACGCAGACAATATATGTCTGTTAAATCATAAATATTCCGATATGCAGCAGAAAATAATGAAGTTGGTCTGAAAATCAATATCAATAAAACTAAGACAATGAGGCTCAACAGTACAATAACCACACCAATAAGCAATCAAATCGAAGATGTCAAAGAACTCGTATTCCTCGGTTGTACTCTATCAATAATCTGCGGGAAAAGAAAACAAATCACCAAGCGAATAAATAAAGCCACCATGCTTTACAAAGTCTGAAACACTTATCGTATTCCTCCGAAACACCAAAATAGGGATGTTCAACTCATGCGTGAAATAGGTAACTTCTATACGGCTGCGAAACAAGAAGACAAACTCGGCAGTTCAGAAACAAGATACAAGTATTCGTCAACTTGTTTCTGAACTGCCGAATACTATTCGAATACTAAGGTGCTTCCTAACAAAATATCCAATACCGAGCTTCATAGGCAGACATATCAAAAGAACATTGAGACTGATATGCGAAGGTGTAAAAGGAGATGGATCGGTCACACGTTAAGGAAATCACAAGACAATATTTTTTGAATGGCACTGGAATGGAACTCACAAGGAAAGAGAAAAGTAGGAAGACCACCTGTAACGTGAAAGCGAACGATAAGTGCCGAAGCTAAACACATTGGAAAATCATGGGCTGAAATAAAATCAGTGACCCCAAACAGAGTTAGAAGGAAAAGTGTAGTAGATCCCCTATGCTCCTAAAGAGGAACTCAACGCTTAATTTGGCACAAAAACGATTTTTGTTTCTTGTTATGTGCCATCAGCTTTTACGGACCTACAAATCTACTTTGATAGAACTCTAAAGCAGTAAAGCTTTCAGCAAAATATACACTTGATTTTCAAAATAATCATCTACATATAGAATAATATAACGCAGGGACAGATGGACGGCGATCAGTTTATGATCTGAAAGTGTTTGTGTGCAATGATTATTTTAAGACTTAATAAAACCAACAATATTCACCGTCGATATTGACATCAAAATGTATCTGGTCATATGTGATCATAAATGATCAAAATTGAAACCACAATATGATGACTCCACAGAATGATTTTCATCAGCGATATAATTTCTGTCAATTCCATCATTTCCGGAAGTCTCATATAAGCATACATTATTCAGTCGCTAGTTGGTTAATCAAGTTTTCAATTGCACACCTATCTTTTGGGGCCCAGCGGCTCGCTTATTTACGTCGTACTTTACGCCCTAATAGCCAAATCGAGGACGTACGGCTTTAGGTCCGATTTTCGTAGAACCATCTGCGCATTGCATAGCTATCCCAGCCTATAGTACTGACATCGAAGATGGGTTCGTCCCATGAGTTCTGCACCCCAAAAGGAGGTCCCTTTTGCATCCTGCCACAATCGGGATTCGAACCCGGTACCTCCCGCTCCAACTGCCACAGCTTCAACTACTGAGCAACCTGGGCGGTCAACTTTACTTATGATTAAAGTAAACAGATGATGTCAGCTTGCTTTGCTCACGTTCTATATCTCACCTAAAACAGAGAGGTTAGATGGCACAGTACAAAAGGACAGATGGAACATTTAGGGTCGACTTTTTTTCTTTTGAAAATTTGATCCATCCACATTTGTCGCAGATGTTTTCAAAAGATTAGCAAAACTCATGAAGCCATAATTTACAATCAATGCATTGGATCTAATCTTCATTTTTTGTTGTTTGGCGGTAGTCTTCGCCACAAGCGACGCATTTATTTTCAGAAAAATTCTCTTCTGAATCTGTACCATCAGTTAACTGCAGGAATTCATCATCACTCTCCGATCAGCCTGTTTGACGTTTTGGTTTTTTCGTACGAGCCGCTTCCAATTTTTGTTTATTGGAACGGATTTTATTTTTATTTTTTTCTGACTTTTGCAAGATTCTGCATTTTTTATTTGCAATTGTTTCTGGATACGTAAGAATGGAAACAAATTTCCTTCTAGTAGTTTTAACCTGTACATTAGGGAAATCTGATCAAGAATTTTTCCTGGCGTTTGAATTGGTGCCACTTGAAACATTAATTAATTTTAAAGATGTTCCGTGTACGGCGTCTGTTACATCTGTAGTGTTTTGAGCGCTGCAATTCGGATTACCTTCATTTAATGGTGATTATATTTCACTACTGGAAAAGTGGTGAAATTGAATTTATAAAAAAATTTATATGTACCTATGCATGTATTGGAATATGTCATAGGTATCGTTTTATGTAGGTACCTAACTGAAAATCTGACTTAAAAGGATTAAATGGCACGATTACAGTGGCCGTAAAAGTGGAAACGGCGTTTCCTACTGTCGCTGATTACCTCCAAGCCTTTGAAAAAATTGATCCAAATACAAGTCCAAATAATTCTTCTACCTTGATTAGCGCGAACATATTTATTGCATTCCTCATAGTAATTGGCTTGAAAGACAAATAAGAATAACGATTTTGTATGACTTGAAAGACAAATGAGAATAACGATTTGCTCTTCTGCTACATACTCAAGCATTTCTAAATTGCTATGGGATGAATGGCCATCAAGAATATTAGCTACAGTGCCTGAGGGTTTTCTGGGCACAAATTGAGTTTTAAGCCGTCGATAAAAAATTTCGGAGGTTACATATGCTGATTTTTGTGACATGACTACTGAGGCACCCGGAGGCATGCCACATTCAAATTCAGGCTTCTTTTGTTTCCCTTTAAAAATACAGGTACTCGGAATAAAGACTCCTTCAGCGTTGCAACAGGCTATGACAGAAATTGTTTCTCTCTTTTCACCTGCCAAATCATGTCCTGGCCTATTATTTAATTGCAGGCCACTTTCCACATTAATAATGTGCCCTGGTAAATATTTTTTAAGACATCGACATAACTCTTTACATCACATCGATTCATCCTTCCAGCTCGATTTATTTCATTTTTGTTTCTTTATTAAACTTGTGTTTAATTTGGAGCTGCTCAGCCAAATTATATGCCATAGCTCTAGCGGTGTCTCTTGTAGGAGCAAATCCGTGCTTTTGTAACTTTTTAATGTGTATAACAATTTTAGTCTCATTTGCCTCTCCTAAGCTACAAACAAACTTTCGTCAGTACATAAGCACAAAAGTATTCACACTTATCCTAATAAATAAAATAGACTGCTTCAAGCTCAACTTAATTACAGTGCCAGCTTTAAATATTTGTTTATGTACATATTTTGTAATTAAAATTAAATAAATAATAATTCAAAAGCAAAGTTTAGTCTTTCGGTTGGTACTAACGAACTACAGGAAATATAAAAACAACAACAACAAAAATGTTACCACCAACCGAGTTGAATTTAATCAATTTTCTTCTTTTTTATTTTAGTTTTTATATATATTTATACAAATTTTCATTTTTTTTTCATCTCTATTTATTTTAATTTTTAATTAAAAAAAAAAATTTGACAGGGTTATTTAGTAAAATATAAAAAAAATACATGTATTTTTTGATATTTTGTTTTTCCAACTAAAATAATTAAATATTTTAATTTTTTGCTGCTGAATATTTAAAAATAATAGCATAAACATAAAAATACTGTTTTATCCATCGTCAAATTATTATGTTAACTGGTTATGATGTTTGATGTGTATGAACCCTAAAACAAACGAAATTATTTCTGAAAAGGCCTTTTATATAAAATATATGTACATAACAATGTCCAAATGACAGCTTTTAGATGTGTCACCGTCTCGTATTTACCAAATTTTGATGATTTAGAGTGCACTCGACAAAAAGCTCAAACGAGCTTTTTTTTCCACTCGCTGCATAAAACTATTAATAATATATCGAAATTGCTCTTCCAACGTCAAAAGAATGTATATATCGGATGTTAAGATTCACACAAAATAAATATTTTCGTAGACAGTCAAATAATAAACAACGATAAGGATTTTGGTATCAGACATTCAGGGCTTCCCATCCAGTAATGTGTAAAAAGAAACATATTTTACCTTAAAATATATTTCTTATATATAATGATATATAACTTATAATTGTCTGTGTATTTATTTATAAAAGATGAATGTGTACTGTACAATGTTTATAACAAACTGCAAACGGATGTTAGTCCCGGAAATAGAAGTATGAGTTTAAAGATGGTACATAAAGAAAAAAACATTTTAAAGCACATGAAAAAGGAGATGCGAAGTGAAAAACTGTTAATATAATTTATTTAATATCCTGTTTGCTTATTTTCTAATTTTCTGCCATAACTTTCTTCTTCAGTATACATTTGTACTTTATTGCAAACAATTATATTCAACTAAAAGATTTGGATTGATATAACAAAGTGTCTTAATTTCAGAACATGATGTTGGGGTGTGAATATGATATTTTACTCGTCTCGTATTTACAATAGTCTGTATACTATTCTTATAACGTATTTTTATTAGAATATCCGATTAGATTTGAGCTTTTAAGTACTTTCAATAGCTAAATCAGAATTTGTAGGGATCATTCGAAGTTTTTAAAAAGCTCACCAATTTCTTTTTTAACCATCGATCTGTCAAAAGCCTCACACGATGCGATCGAAACCAATTTTTACCAACCTCAACACAGTTGAAACGCGGTTAGGGTAGTGTACGGCCTTTAAGCCATATTGTTTGTTTTTCGATTATTTTTTGCAGTATGATCGAACGTTCGGATACATGTTGGTTGGCAACAAAGTAGTTGCGGATTTCACTCAGAGATGGCATTGGTTGAATTTTTAGGTTTGCAGACTTAGTACAAACGTAAAACACATTTTGTTATTTGACAGTAGGCAATTAAGCTGTTTTCGTTTGGCGATTTCGTTGAAAAATGGAAAATCAAAAGAAACATTTTCGTCATATTTTGCTTTTTTATTTCCGCAAAGGGAAAAACGCATCGCAAGCTCACAAAAAGTTATGTGCTTTGGTGACGAAGCCTTAAAAGAATGACAGTGTCAAATTTGTTTACCAAATTTCATTCTGGTGATTTTTCACTCAAAGATGAAAAACGCTCTGGTGGTCCAGTTTTAATTGATGACAACCTAATCAAACAAATAATTAATTCATGTATCAGAGCAGAGAAGGTTCATGTATCACACACATGCATTGAAAATCACTATGTTCAAAAACTCGATACATGGGTTCCTCACGAATTGAAAGAAACACATTTAACGCAACGTAATGAAAATGATCCATTTTTAAAACGAATTATAACTGGCGATAAAAATGGGTTGTTTATAACAATATTAAGCGAAAAAGATCGTGGAGCAGGCCAGGTGAACCAACTCAAACACCATCAAAAGCTGAAATTCATCAAAAGACGGTATTGTTATCAGTTTGGTGGGATAACAAAGGAATTGTCTACTTTGAACTCTTGCCACCCAACCGAACGATCAATTCTGATGTCTACATTTGACAACTAACGAAATTAAACAGTGCAGTTGAAGAATAGCGGCCCGAATTGGCAAATCAAATAGGTGTTGCATTCCATCATGACAATCCAAGGCCACACAAATCTTTGGTCACTCGGCAAAAATTATTGGATATTTGTTGGGACTCCTCAAACGGTAAAAATTTCAATAATGATGATGATGTCAAAAATGTACCTGATTCAGTTTTTTGCTAATAAAAACCAGAAGTTTTAATAACGTGGGATTATGATGCTCCCTGAAAGATGGCAAAAGGTCATTGATCAAAATGTGCAATACATTACAGAAAAAAGTTATTTGGTTTCATAAAAAGAATTGTCTTTGATTTTCTAAAAAAAAATCCGAAATTACTTAGTTGCCCACATTTACATTTTTAATTAGTTCGACAATCATTGTTTGTCTAATAGCTAATTAGCCTCGCGTCTTAAGGTCTCGGCCCTGTTCGTGGACATGGCTAAGGCGTTTGATAGGGTTGACCATAGTCTGCTGTTAAAGAAACTATCGTTATATGGCATTCGGGGCGTTATGTAAATGGTTTCAATCCTATTTACATAGGCGCAGCCAGTGTGTGAGAGTAAACAGCCACACTGAGAGAAAAGTATGCTCATATTAAGCGGTAACAGTATAATTCATGCAGATTTTCTACTTGAATGTGTGCTATGTATATTTATTCTTCGATTGAGAATATTGTTAAAAAATTCATAAAATATGAAAAAATTATAATTGAGAATACTATCGTCATTTCAAGAAAATCGATTTTTTGTTTTAATTGTTTTTATTCTACAATTAAAGCCGTTTATTTAATTAAATTTAGAAAGCTATTCTCCAATTTGTCAAATAATTTGAATTACTTTGAGAATAATATAATTGAATACATTCATTTTTATCCATGAAATCATTAGATAACATTCTCATTTTAAAAAATATCACTTTTAATAAGAGAAGGATAAAAGTAGAGTTGAATATGGATGTTCTCAGTATGTAATTAGTAAAATCTTGTATTGAGAATATTTTATTTAAGTCAATAATCTAAAATTTTCAAGTTGTTCTATTAATTTTCTCAAAAGAAGAATTACTTATATCACATGGAAGATCATATTCTTAACTATTGAAAGAATGATACTTGATTTAAAATTTCGGTGCACTATTCATAAATAAAAATTTGTTATTTTTAGTATTTTAATAATTAAATATTATTTATTTTTTCTTTTATTGTTTTACATTAATACATTAATAATTATTATTTACATTCTTATATAACTAATATACGTATATATATTATATATATATATATATATATATATATATATATATATATATATATATATATATATATATATATATATATATATATAATCAAAATATTGAATTAAATTAAATTTTATTAAATTAAAGGTAGTTTGACATACTTTGTGCCATCTTCTAAAGTTCTTACTGTAATCGGTTTTATAAAATTATTATTAACATTTATATTTTCATATTGCAGTAATTCTTTCTGTATTACATAAACATTATAATGCCGATTAAAAGTTACTTTTATTCGTTTAGAAATTAATATAATTGTTTCATAATCAGTTATCATGTATTTAATTTTAAATAACATTGGATGATTTTGCATATCTGTTTCAATAAAAAAATAAGCATCAGTTTTGAAGTGTGTATTTTTATATGTTACATGTAAAACAGAAATCATATTACTATATTTACTGAACATACTCGTATCAAAACTATAATTAATTCCTAAATCTAATTTGATTTCTGATAAATAATTTTCATTGTTAGCGAACTTTATAATTTTTAAATTGCTTTCAAAACTTTCGTTGACTAAAATCGAATAAACAAATTTAATTATGCTCTTCTTACCTACGGAAAATGGCAAATTAACTCTAGAGAAAGTAACATTTGTATAATTTTTTATTTCCCTATGTTTAGCTTCATAACGCATGCACCAAAACATACGGAGCGGGCCAGATTTTCGTATAACAGAAGGATAATGGATTAACATATGATGTTTTGGTTTCAAGTTTTGTTTGAATAATTCTATATATAATTTATTGTGCTCAGATATTTTATTTGTTAAATTTTTCAAATCAGTTTCATTAAATGAGTGCAGTAACAGTACTTGTACTAAATCGTGTAAAATAATAGCATATTTCCAAACACTGTCATTTTGTGGAATAAAGTTTCCGAAAAAGCATGTAAAATAGTTTAAAAGTGTAAGGAGCTGAGACGCAGATATTTTCAATTTTTCATTTTTTAAATGATTAATTTTTATAATAGGAATTCGATTCCCATTTTCAAGCTGTCCATAATCAAAATATTGAATACGCGAGTTCAGAGTTTCAATTGTTATATATCCACGAGAGATAAAATGTTTAAGTACTGAAGTAAGACCATAAACTGCTACCCCTTCAAGAACATCGTGCATAACATCAACACAAAAATTATCTGTGACATGAAAATTAAAAATTTCATTTAAAATAGAATTTTCTTTAACACCAGTATCTAGGTAATGATCAGAATTAACATCTGAAATGTAGTTACTACAATTTCGTAAAATCACGTCGTCTTCTATAAGAATTGTGTTTATATCATCTTTGTTCATTTTACATAATCTACAAAAATATTTGTGCGAAAATGATTTAGAAAAACCTAAAATACTATTCAATCCTAAATTATCGCCTATAACTAATCCTAAAACAAAATGAACAATCACGGATGTATCATTGACGATTATTTCAACGCCTTTTTCTTCTATGATGTTCAATGTCTCCACTAACTTATAAAGACATTTAGAGATTCCAAATTTTTTTAAATCTTTTGATTTCAATAATAAGGCAGTAAATATATTTTCGATTGAGGAATAATTCACAGGTAATGTTGGAAAATTATAATAAAAGGCAGCTAGGGACTGGTTACCGGCTGAACTTCCAAGAGGATCCCCAGTCTCCAAGTCATCATAATATAAAAAGTACGGGATAACACATTTATTTTGATATTTAATTTTTTTTGATTTCCACAAATCACCTTGAACAAAATTGTATATACTTTTATTATCTTCTTCCATTTTTGTGGTATTGTCTAAGGTAGCTCTCAAAATACCAGGGCGTCCAAAAAATTTTCGTAATTGAAACTCAATTGGCATTAAAACACCTGTTGATATTTTTTGTTGTAAACTTGGAGTCCCTTTTTTTAAACCTGGAGATATTTTGGAATCTATTGTGAATTTTAGAACTGGAGAATATAATCCATTTTCACGTAAATTTTTTTTTAGCATATATTCATTACTAAAGTTTTGAAAAGGATCCAAACAATATTCTAAAAAATCTTGTATCATTAGTTGCTTTTCAAGAAGCAGGTTAGGCAAAATTAAGCTTTTAAGTTCTTCAACAATAGTATGTAAAATCATATCTTTAATATCGCTAATTAAATTTTCAATGGCTTTATTAGTGAAACAGCTATTACTAAATTGTTTGCAATAAAATTCACGAGCTTTTAAAAAAATTTTGTTTTTTGATTTATTTTGGGAGTTATTTGAATTAATGTTGAGACTATCGTATTAAACTGTTGTGTACAAGCAAAGCAACGATACATTTTGTTACTATTTATTTTAAAGTGATTAATTCTAACTAAAAAATAATTGAGTTATATACGTTATAAATTAGTTTTTTAATTTAATTTTTGAATTTAGTCTTTCATATTTTAAAGAAATGTAAAATGTTAAAATTTATGTGTTTCAAATTAATATTTTAAAAATATGTAATCACAGCTATTACTTAATTGTTAAAAAATATTTTAAAATACTAAAGCATGTTGTATAGCTTCTTCATTACTTCCGATAATAGAGAGGCTGCGGTGTTAATCCATATTCTGAATATCTCTTTCGAATATTTTGTAATGCTCGTTGTAGTTATAAACTTTTCAAATATTTCAATTCTGAAAAATATAATAAATTGAAGTTAAAATTATGAATATATCTATTGTGTGTGTATAATATAATATATATATATATATATATATATATATATATATATATATATATATATATATATATATATATATATATATATATATATATATATATATACATGTATAAATATGTAAATATATATTTACATATATATATATATATATATATATATATATATATATATATATATATATATATATATATATATATATATACATGTATAAATATGTAAATATATATATACATATATATATATATATATATATATATATATATATATATATATATATATATATATATATATAAAATAATATATATATATATATATATATATATATATATATATATATATATATATATATATATATATATATATATATATATATATATATCAATAACTTATAAATAAATATAACTTGTATAACTTACGGCTTTATAATTCACCAATCTTAGTAAGACAATCAATTGCTTTCTGTTCCTTTAACTTTGAAAACTCCTGCGATGACCTCACTGAAAAGTTTCAGATACACATATTAAGCACGTATTAAAATATTGTTCGTGATACTCGTACTTCAAATCATTTGTTATATCACTTATTATTTTAACAATATTAATGGACACTAGTTATACACAATATAATTATAGTTTATATCACTTTTTATCAAACAAAAAAATTAATACACCAATCACTTTTAATTTTTCACAAAAACGGAAACATGTCTACTTCTAACAACAATTCGGGCAATATAAGAATATCAATATGGTATATAGTTCAGTACCAGTAACGATAATTCATAAATTTAAAACTGATGTTGTGAAATAAATTCTTAGTTCTAGATTAAAATTTATAATGGATATTAGTAATTAATTTTTGATTTGAGAATATCTCTATAAAATGGACTAAATTAATTATTTTAAACTCAAAATGAGAATAAATATGAACGATTTGATATGCAATAAACATAAAATTTGGTTTTCGAATTTATAAACTGATGAAATATATTCTCAATCCATGTTTCTAGATTTTTTAACTGGTATTATTTTGCGAATATATATTTTTAATTTGAGAATAAAATTTTAAAATGTCGTTAAAATAATGTAAGGGTTAGAGGCCGTAAACGGCCCTTACCGCTACTCAACTGAGACCTTACGAACCAATTTTTAACGAATGGTGCACATTGTAGGTGGTCAGCCCAACGAATGTTTTTACACACAACCGCATTTTATGTCATCCGGTGGCATGTTAATTTTTGGTCAACGGCGAGAATCAAACTTGAGACCGTAGCGTGATGAGAAACTCTCCTTAACATTAAGCTACAACCGGCGACGTCATAAAGCTCATATCATAATCATGATCATGCCATGTCACATTCTTAAAGAACTGAAGTGCCCATTCATGAGAAAGTTAAAGGACTGTTTCTTCGTTTTTAAAAGTTAATTATAATATGAATATAAACTGTTTTCTCTGTTCTTGTACCGTATGCATGTTATCATTAAACTTTATACACTAAAAATAAATATTAGTCTTTATTGAATCATTATTGATGAACGCTTTAGTTCATTCCTAAATCTGATAAGTAGTATAGCCGTTTTCAATTTTCACGTCACAATTATAGATTATAGAACAATAATTTTCAATAATCTTAGTTAATCGATAATATAACTTTAAAAATTCAATTTGCTAACAAGACCACACATATAAATACTTTGTCTGTTTATCGTACCCCTTAAAACATTAAAAATTATTTTTCACTAAGCAAAGTATCACTGAAATATAAAATGCGGTTCACAAAGGTTTCACGTTCATGATTAACAAATAATGATCTATATTTATCTTTAAACCAAAAAGTTTTCCTTTATGAAATTGTATATATATATATATATATATATATATATATATATATATATAGAATATATAGATTATATATATATAGAATATATAGATTATATATATATATATATATATATATATATATATATATATATATAGCGGGGAATCTTTGATAGACATTATATGTGGACCATTAACAAACATGTGAAAATCAAGTTTTAACGGCTAAACCCTCTCCTGCGGTTCCTTTGCCGATTAAATCCATGGAGCTATCGCTTAGTTTAACTTCTATTCGGCTCAAAGTAGGTTATCTTATTGCGTTTCTGCTTCTTTTAAAATATCTCAAACTCAATCCTTTAATCCTTTATATTTAACTTAAAATTATATTTTATTTTATAGTATTAAACTTGAGAAAAATGAAGTATACAATCATTTATATATATATATATATATATATATATATATATATATATATATATATATATATATATATATATATATATATATATATATATACATATATATATATATAATTTATATATATATATATATATATATATATATATATATATATATATATACATATATATATATATATATATATATATATATATATATATGAAACATGTTAATTTTGATTAGTTTTTAATCATTTTAACTCTCGAATTAATGCAATTTTTTTCTCAAAATTAAACATCAACATATATCCAATTTTAAGAAATTACGATTCTTTATTTGATCGTTATTTCAATTGATAATTATACTGCAATTAAGAGTAAAAATTGAATAATTTTATAGATAAGTTGAAAATTTCATGTCAAGAATAAAATTATTAAATCAAAACTGTTAGTTATCAAACCAAGTCAACTTTTTATTGAATTAAGTATTTTTGTACTTTCTTAAACTAAGAAAATAAATATTAATTTAATAAGGTGTTTTAAAAATTAAATTATGTTTTATATATTTAATTTAAACATAATATTTTTTTATCAATCAGTTTATACTTGATTTTTTGCTTATTTGGAGTTTCTTGATTTATGAATTATGATTGCTTTAAGTTAGAATACTTTTTCTCTCAGTGCTGAGCAAAAATTTACCGATCAAGGTTGGTGTTCCCCAGGGCTCTGTCCTGGGACCTTTATTATTCGTAGTGTACCTAAATGGAATCTTTAGACAATTTTCTTCTGTTCTATTATTGCATTCGCTGACGACCTCTCGTTAAGTTATGCTAATTCAAACTTTTAGCAAAATGTTATTTCAATCAATCACGACTTAGATCTATTACCCCACTGGTTGTCAGCTCATAACATGCGTCTTAGTGAAAAAACTGCCAGTTTAAAATAGCCGGAGTGAACTATCATGTTTCCGAATGCAATAGAAACCTACGATGTGTTTCTAATGGTTGTTTTCCGATCGAAAATGTTCATGATTTTAGATACTTGGGTGTTAATATTGACGAAAACCTGAGCTGGAAGGAGCATATTGACAGCCTAAAATCCAAATTGCTTTTGGTGGCTCGCAAAATGTATGTTTTACGTATGTATACTCCTAACTATCTCCTGCGAACAGTGTATTTTGCATTAGTAGACTCTCTTCTCCAATATGATCTTGCTTGTTGGGGTTGTGCACGCAACACTACCTTATATGCATTATATGTACGACAAAAACATATTATCAGAATTATATGTTTCAAAGATAGGCTTTCACCTTCTTGGCCTATTTTCCAAGCTTTAAATATTTTACCTCTGCAACATATTATGTTTGTTTTCAAGGTTTTGAGACTTTTTTATAATATGAGTGGAAATGACTTTATAAATCATTTAGATTATAACCTGCGGTCTAATGGGTTATTTATAAAGTTGGTTCAGAAAATTTAAACTGGGTCTTCGCAAATATTTTTTTAGTGTCATCTCCCCGTCCTTGTTTAATAACCTTCCACTTGATATCCGCTCCAGCATTAGTTTCTCGGCTTTCTCCAAAAAACTTCTTATCTGGCTAAAACAAAACAGTACCATTCAACAGCTCTTCTTCTTTTCTGTTTTGCTAGAAAACCAAAAGATACACTTATCTTATCATCTTATTTATATTGTAGTTTGTTTGTAAACCATTTTTTTCTGTTCTAATTAAATAAATGATGATAATGAATAAAAAAAAAAAAAAAAAAAAAAAAGTGCGTTTTTTTTTTTTTTTTTTTTTTTTATTCATTATCATTTATTTTATTCGTGAGTTGCGAATTGGTTATAGTTAAAAGTTTGGTTAGCCTGATTGTATGTCTGAAGTTCTTCTTTATATGTTTGGGCAATAAATACGCAGTGGAAATAAAGATATTATGAGGAAACGTGCAATTTTTTTTCCAGAAGAGGCCAGGTTGATGGAAACTAATGTACTTTTCAGAAAATGATTATTTCTACTTCTTCATAAAAGAAATCTCACCATTGTAAGTAATAACAACGAGATTTGATTAAAATTTGTAACTTTCTCGAAGATGATCTTAAGCATCATTGCAACAATATCTTTCAGACTGACCCAAACGATTAAGATGTAAAATCAAATTATTTAAAAATATTTTACAGGATATTTCTCAAGCTAAAGTCTCAAGGAAAATGTATACATAATTAATTAGTAATTTTATGGTTGTTGTCAAACACATTGATCCCAACATCATTTGATCCTAAAAACATGAGAGAGAGTGTTAAATTCTTTGCTAAATTAGCTACACAAAATATGTGTAGCTATCCAGCACTGAACCATGTCATAGCGGATATAACAACATTTAAGCCCACAATAGACCAAATTTTATAAGCATCCGTCTATTCATAAATTCACAGTGACAGCTTATTCTCAGTTTTGACAAGTGAGTATGTACAATCAATGTTCGATCTTGAAGCAAAACAAATCAAAATTAACTTTAAAACGAACACCAGAACTAGGCCAGAAGAGTGGCTTATAAAAAACTATATATAACAATCTAAAGCTTATAGGCTGTATTGTTCCCAGCCGCAACTCAACTTAGAACATTACAAGTGGTCTACCTAACGAATGCTCTTACAGCCAATTACGTTTTATGTCATCCGATGCATGTTTTGCTCAACGGCGAAAATCGAACTCGAGGCCGCAGCATGATGAAGAACTCGCGTAACCATTAAGCTATACAACCGATAACGAAATTGATATAAATAAAAGAGATTATTCCAAGAAATCTAGCATCTTTGTCATTCGATATCATCCGATCAACGAAATTCAAGTACAACTGAAAGTTTTCAAAGATTTAATTTTCAAAAAACTGTCACTTGCTCTCGGTTGTGTTCTCCGATGTCTCGGTTGCTCAAATGAAAGCTTTTATGGATTCAGAAATATCTAGTGTCAATCATTTCAAATAATCCATCTTTTAGTGAAAAAATTTGATCAGTAAAGCATTACTGGTCTGGAACTACTAGGTCTGGAACATGTTATTCTATTCACAGCTACAAGATTTTCTCTTCCCAAGCTTTACCAAGTTGTTTTTTTCGTGACAACACTGGTCTTTCTACTTTTCTTTTCCCTTGAGGGTTTCAGTCCAACGACCTTCTTCTATCTCACTTTTTCTGTATGTTTTCCTAGTCTCAACTCATACAGTATAGTACTGATTTCACACACTAGTTGAACATTCATATCTTGCTCCTGTGTTGCAGGGCATAAGAACTCCAGACTTTATGTAACATGTTGAATGTATGTCTGGTTTAATTTATTTGTTTGTATATGTCTTTCTCTGTCTCACCTGTTATCACTATTGACTATTGTGATGCCAAAGTATACAAATTCATTTACATCTTCAATCTGTACAATATTGATGTCCATCGTCGTGATTGTATATGTGTTGAGTATCAACGTCTTGGTTTTTCTGATGGTTGATACCTATGTTAGCTAGATCTGTTAGCTGTTGTATTTCTTGCTTAAGTCTGAGTGTTGAACAGACATATGCCATCTGTATAGTCCAGATAATTGAGCATAATAATTAAATTAGTTGGTTGCTATCTGGAAACGAGACATTTTATCTCCGCGGTGCGAATATACGTATTCTTGCCTTACTCTTCGAGTGTTATTCCATTTATCACTTTTTTAACCTTTATATTGAACTCAGTTTCCAACAACCCGATGTATTTATTGTATAAGTTTGTGGTGTTGCCTGGTATTTTTGGCGCTACTCTACAGAATACAACTCATGTTAATAGTTTTTTGTATTATTTAGAATAATAACATGTCGAATCGAACCGGTTTGTGAACTTTCGGCTCCAGTAGAATATTTAGGTCCGTCAGTCGAAATGAAACGTTCTGGTTCGTAAGTCGGTACAAGAAGTCCGGTCTGTACAGTTGTAGTGTCCGTATTCTGAGATTGATTAATGTAGATAGCATATTGTTGATTGTAGATCGTAGATTGAGTATTGCAGATTGTAGATCGTAGATTGTAGATTGTAGATTATAGATCGTAGATTGTAGATTATAGATTGCAAATTGTAGATTGTAGATTGCAGATTGTAGATTATAGATCGTAGATTGTAGATTGTAGATTGTAGATTGTAGATTGCAGATTGTAGATCGTAGATTGCAGATTGTAGATTGTAGATCGTTGATTGTAGATTGTAGATCGTAGATTGAAGATTGTAGATTGCAGATTGTAGATTATAGATCGTAGATTGCAGATGCAGATTGTAGATCGTAGATTGTAGATTGCAGATTGTAGATTGTAGATTGTAGATTGCAGATTGTAGATTGTAGATCGTAGATTGTAGACTTTAGATTGTAGATTGTAGATCGTAGATTGTAGATTGTAGATTGTAGATCGTAGATTGTAGATTTTAGATTGTAGATTGTAGATTGTAGATTGTAGATTGTAGATTGCAGATTGTAGATTATAGATCGTAGATTGTAGATTGTAGATCGTAGATTGTAGATTGTAGATTGTAGATTGTAGATTGTAGATTGCAGATTGTAGATCGTAGATCGTAGATTGCAGATTGTAGATTGTAGATCTTAGATTGTAGATTGAAGATTGTATTCTTGCCAAATGCTAGTATTTACAATTGCGCAGCACGAGCCCCATCACGTCGGGGTCACCAATTTTATGGGGATATGTAGTATTGAAAATTTATTTAGGTACGATGAATTTATATTATCCGATAATTCACGGGACTCCATAATTTCGATCTTTATTGCGATATAAATTACATAATTATTGAAATTAACACAAACTATTTATTTAATTACAATTATCTTTATTTATTATTACTTTTTTAATCTTTTTACATTTTAAAAATACAAGTTATGCGGACGAGGGAACAGAAACGACTCTCAATTTTTTATGAAATCTATCGAATATTATTTTTCAAAGTTAACTGGAATAATACAAAAAACTATTTACATGAGTTGTATTCTGTAAAGTACCGCCAAAAATACCAGGCAACACCACAAGTTCAATGCATTTCTTTGGGATGCCTACTTCACAAAGTGACTGCTGTCGATGAAGAGCAGTTACACAGCCAGTTTCATTTTGCCAATTTTTGTATTCCCCTAGGTCACCTTTCTTGACGATTGTAATAGTCACGGCTTCCTTCCATTCTTGTGGTATTCGGTCAGAACTTCATACTTCTTGGATTATTGGTGTTAGTGTACTTCCTGTGAATATTTCGGCGACTATACTGTCTCATCAGCCTCATTGTTTTTCAGCTTTTCAACAGCACCCTTTACTTTTTGCTGCGTTTGTGGATGGGTTACTAGTTTCTTTATTGGTGTCTATTGATGATATGGTGCTCACATCTTTGAAATATTCTTCCCATCACTTTGACTATGCCGTTGTTAATACTTGACCACTGGACCAGTATAAACCACCTATAAGGTGTGTTTGCAGTTTTGTGAAAATCGTTTCCTCATATTTCATGCCATATTCTTTACTTGACGTGTTTTATCTGCGTTTGATCTCTTCGTATTCTTGAGTTTCTTCAATTTAGTTCCAATTGTGTTCTATATACCGTTGGCTTCCTTTTGAATTAGATTGAGACTGTTATTTCATTGCTCAGTAACAAGAGGAGGACTCTTAAACAAACAAAACATTTTCTGGTTTTATTTTCACAGTTCACAGCTATTAGAGTTTATTTACAACGTTATAATTGGAGTACAGCTTTGATCTGGTAGGAGTAAAAATACAGATCCATCAATTTGATATCATGACCAGAGCCTGCTTATATACTTCTACAACAACCTTGACAGACCCATTTAACGATTATATAATATTTGGCCATCGGTAACGTCTTGAAGTATTTTTATTTCAGATAAGAACCTGCCTAATTTTAACTTCCCCGACTAAGATACTTATCGCCTTATAACTAGTCATTTTTACTAGGCACAATTTTTGACATTTTAAGAGATCACTCAGGAAGTAACCGTTTGCTTGGAAAGTTGGACGTCGTTAAGTCTAAACAATAGATTTAAGTGTTCTCGATTGCAAAATGTGCTTGCAAATTACATCAACATATCCGTTTAAGTATGTATTTGTGAGCAACATTACATTAAAAGTTGAGTGAAAGAAACCATAATAAAGTCATCTAGATTTTTATATATTACATCATTCACCAAATATATGTATGTAAGTAGGAAAGAAGGAAAATTAATTTTCTTTTATTTTATGTATATGTTGGTATCATATGAATCTGTATGTACTTTGTATGTACATGTATGTACATTATTATGATTATTATTTTTGTTAAAGAAATATCATAATAAAAGAAATAAGATATCACATCAAGAAATGTATTCTTCTTAATCTTCGTCTTTTTTGGTTGGTATATATTATATATTATTTCTAATTTATATAAATATATAATATACAGACACTGTACACACACATATGTATATATGTATGTATGTATGTATGTGTATACAGAACACAACATGTAGTATATAATTTGGTTAGAAATTTTGATACCACAAAATACTTTGTTTCTTTTATATATGATGAATTATGTCTATCCATATGTATACACGAGTGTGTATGTGGAGGAACATAATACACCAAAATAACACATTTCTTAAAAAAAAAAAAAAAAAAAAATCTAAAAGGAGGAAAGATGATTGTGACAAGGGAAATAAATTTTAACTTTATTCTTTTAATCCTTTTGTTGAAATTTACTGATATTAGATTATTATTATTGTTATCTAGCTTGTCAACTTGGATGTTCTATTATGACGAAGTGGTCACATTAACCTTTTAGACATCATTTTTTTTTTGTTTGCTTCTTTTTCTAGTGTTCACTGTACATAAGAAAATAATTTACAATGATACAAATGACCTTTAAGTCTGATGATATCATTTTCTTTTGAACAAAATGTAATATTCTCTTTGTTGTGTGTGTGTGTGTGAGTTTATATGGGAGAAAAACGGATAATGGGAAATTTTCGTTTTGGCTTGATTTCGTTTTTTTTGTGTTGTGGCGATGTGTTCGAAAAATTAATATCAAATAATATAATGCATTAGGCTATATAAATGCTTAATGATGGAGGATTCTCTGAAAAGTAAATTTATCTGGTTTGAAAGGAATTGATTTTCTGTGTGATAAATCTTTTATTTATTATATACCAATATTATTATTATTGTTTTTGTTGTTGTAAGGTAATTTCGATATTATTATTTATATTCGTTATCAATCATAATTATTCGGATGGTTGTATGTTTTATATCTGTACATATAGCAACAATACACGATATATAGAGTGTTTACACGTAGACACTTGATGTATAAATTTGTATAATACATAAATTCAAGTTCATGGCTATAGGTTTATTTACACCTTACAAGTTTACAGTACTAAAATGGGTCAACCCATGAATACTGTACTCGAACAGGTTTATATATATATATATATATATATATATATATATATATATATATATATATATATATATATATATATATATATATATATATATATATATATATATATATATATATATATATAAATATAACCGTTTCGAGATTTGAACCCGGTACCCCATCTCTTCTGCAGCAGTTTCATCAACATTTGGTCGATTTTCACGATTGTTGAATCAATATTTAAAAGCAAATTTTGATTAAATTTATTTCTATTGTTTGTTTAACAACATATACTAGTATTATCAAGGCTTATCAAATGCTTCCGGCCAAACACCATCACAAATTAAAAACTACATAGAGTACGAAATCAAAAAGCGAAAACACACACTTAGGAAACAGCGTGACACTGGGATTTTTTCATAGTGTGTCCTAATCCTAACAAGACTATAATTCGAGTGGAACTAGCAAGGGAAGAGAAAAATGGGAAGAGCAGCAATGTCCCAAACAGAGTTAGATGGTCGAGTCTAGTTGACGTTCTATGCGCCATAAATGGAAGATAGCATAGAATAAATACTGGACTGTCGACAGTTTGCTATTAGGTTGGTAAATGTGTGATAATTTAACCAGCAAAATATATAATATCTTTGATACAATTTTTATTACAAATTTTAAAATTCTTAAAAAAAATGCTTAAAAACGTTTTTGTAAATTTGTCTTGGGTTCATTTATTCGCGTAAATGCCAAAACAGTGTATGCTTGTTACAAAAATTCGAAGTGACCTATACTTGGATGACATAATCATCCAAAACTTTGTAACTGAGATGAAGTTTAAAGATGTATAAGCCCATTAATATTTGATTAGGGTAGTTGGAATAACATTTATGGGAATATACCAAAGTATTCAACAGTAATTTAAGCTCAGGATGTTTTTTATAATGATAAATACTGAACACTTAGCGCCCTAGGATTTAGTTCAATTACTTTTCTTAATTTTGTTACACCTTACGTGGTATCAGGACACTAGTCATATAAAATGTACTTACTTGATAGGTAATCAGTGGCGTGTCGAGACTGTCAGCAAGCAGGACGGGATGGTAACATATTCTAATAAAAATATGTATTTGGCGTTTTTGTAGACATTTTATAACTAAGAAATATTAATCACAACGGTCAGAAATGCTTTTGTATAGATCCTGAAGACGTTTAAAATATAATAACTGCTTTGAAACAAGCTACTATACAATTGCTGCTGACCCTGCGAGGACCTACTAATAATTCTGTTTATTATTAAAATTTGGTTTACTTTTATAAACTATATCCAATACTATAAACAATGGGTGTATTTTTATTCCAACGCGTGTGAGTAGTATTATACAATGCGCAAGTGTGGTACGGGGTCAAATCATTCGGTTTGTCTATAGTACAGAAAAAAACTAGCTGTGGCTATATTAATGTTTTGGATTGCACTTTTATGTCCATGTTAAAATTCATAAGTCGAGCAAGCACAGAGTGTGGTTATAGTTTTTAATAAAAAACATGTTGTACTGAGTAAAGTTAGACAGGCCTAGTAAAAACACGGAATATACACGGAACTCACACAATAATTTTATTTTATAAATTCAAGGGTATTCCTTTTTCAACCATTTCTGGTATTGTTATGTTAAAAAGCTCATAAACAATGACTTTATTTATCCATAATCTTAAGTATGGTTTCAATCATCAATTTGTCAAAAATCGAATTCAAAATCAAAACATGGAAAATAACACGGTTCAAGCTCAATAAGCTGCCCTCTAACAAACTGAAGCCAATAAAGACATGATGTATGTTTAATAATCAGCATCTCGATCTGTAAACGATTCTTTACCAAATAGTTATACCTAAATACTTGAAGCTGATTATTGTCAAGCTCAACATCGATATGAAAAACTAAAGAGTAGATAACATACGTGGTCAAGTTTGGAAATCACAGGTAAATCTCTTAAGTAGAATTATCCTAAGATTTGTTGAGGAAATTTTTATCTTACTCACCATTTTGTGTGATTTTGGTTTTTGTTAGAATATCATCGCGTCAATTTGAAATTTTGATATATGTTTGATAAACGACTGTGATCTTAACGTCCTCCCTTCTCCAAATGATAAAAGAATACCTTTGTATTCCACATTAATTGGAACACTTTTATTTTTATTTAATCTTTAATTAAAAACTATAAATTTTCATGTTTGGTGGCAAAATAATAAGCAGGGATCAAACAGTAAAATAAAAACGTCGATCGGAACTTTTATAACTGTAATAAATGGGCATTTTTGACAGATTTAAGCAAAGGAAGTACTGAGTTGAGCAAATTACGTCTAGATAGCCAAACAACAGGACTTCTAAATGCCAAGAAATGAGAAAGTTTGTTTTCTAAACGATTGTTCTTCATTTTCATTTTGGAACAAAAATGTTTCCAACCTCATTAAAAAGTTTCTAATTTGTTGCTGCTTAATTATTATCGATCTATATTACAAAATCAATTTATCAGTAAAAATGCTGCCAGAAAAAATGGAACAAGAAATAAAAAATATGGTTATTCTTCTAGTAGACAAAAGTGTGATTATTGACCAGAGTTTAAGATGTCCGTTAATAAATTTGACCAAACTATTTGATATGATGTAACATTCAACTCTTCTGCTCTACGCAAACTCTATGGCTTTCCGCGATATAATTCACAACCGGTCCCATTCATAATTAAATTGCCACAGTCAAGTAGTAAAAAGTAAATTGAGTAATGTTTTGCGAATCAATGTGAGGGTTGCCAAGACTCAGTACCGGGACATTCTGATTCAAATCAAAACTAGTGGGGATCCACTAATGTATCCACTAATAGGTTCCCCAGTTATATTCGTATATGTGTAGCTGGTTTTAAATTAACCGAAACACTCATTTAACCGAAAACTATTATCATATTGTTGTGTTTTCTATGCTGAATTTTACCTTGTATCATCATTTTTACGTCACCCTTTTATAATGAGCAAACGAAAACCGACAATAACTTTTTGTGAAAAGTGCGCTATTCTTGAGAAAATAGGAAAGGGAGAGAACATCCAGGATTTGTGCTAGATCTGTAGTATCCATAAAAATGTCTAGGGCCTTTCAAATTGTTGTGTTATCAAAAACACATTATCGGTCACCTATAGGAATGCATGGCAAGCTAGTATTTTATTTAAAGAATCGATTTTTAAAAGTTTTGTCCCTGACTCGTTATTTAGAGTCGAAAAAAGCAGTGCAACTACTAGATAACGCAACATGTCATTTGTCGGAACAAGAATGTATAACGGCTGATGGTGCTATTTCTGTTCCGTTGGGCCAAAATATTATTAAGTCTTTAGAACTGGCATAGAGAAAAAAATGCATGTGTAATTTATTACCAATATCTGGTGATTCTACAAGTGATAAACTTAAAAGACGTAAAATTTATGATAAAAACTGGTTGAGATGAAGTAAAACCTTCTGTCATTGCAGACGTTTTAAAACAATGAAATTTATAATGAGAGCCTAGAACTTTATATGAAGAGGGAGATAATATAACACTTACACAAATTTACCGACGAATCTTACCGCAAGAAAATTTGACTGATGATTAAAATTTGGAACTGGGCTGATGGATCTAATGAAACAATTGGAACGATATTTGATGTGAATGATGATAAGCATTTCGGATTTCGTTTTCAATTGAAGAAAATTCTCATAACATCGACAAATTAATAAAGGCTTTCAGTATAGGGGTGGATTATGCTGCAACAAACTTGGATTTAATTGAAATTGTTTTTTTACGAACAATAAAGAGAAAAGGTGGTCATGAGGAAAAATTCTTAGTTATTTGGACCAATAAGCTAGTTTCATATTGTTAAAAGTTCTTTGTTTTGTATTTACATCCAATCTCACATTTTAATTCAACCGAAGGATCAGAGCAGAATTTTAACTGTCTCTTTTAAAACCAGTAATTATGTAAGTTGATTGCTGCTGATTCAGTGAAATCATTTCAACAATCTTTTAACATCAAAGATGCTATATTTACTGTAACGTTTATCTGGACTGAAGCAAAGTATTTAATTTAAGCAAATGGTTGGAAAAAATTGATGGTTGAATGATTATCGGATGCCAAGTATTCATGAATTCTAAATTCAAGAGCACGAAATTACTGTGAAACGAATGAAAGTTTTTCAAATTCCAACGCAGCAGAGACTTAAGTCCAGATTCTGATGAAGACGTACATGTAGCTCAAAAAGGTACCACTTGGCAAGAATCAAAAAATGGTTTCTTGCCTTCTGCTGAAGAAGTTATATGTCATGCAGAACAATTTTTTTGTTAATAATAAGAAGTTTACCAAAGATTGTGGCTCTTAGCCATGAAATTTCTTGTAAAATATTTATAACCTCTCGTGAAATTTCTAGTTTTAATGAAACATTATATTATCCGAAATTTTAGCATTACGGATAACAGTTTTTACTGTATCCACTTCGTTTTCATGAAATTTTACCTAGGGCTGGTTTTAAACTAAATGAGCACGTATCTTTAAGGGTGACAGATCATATCAAAGTCGTTCGAATATTTTGTCTACTCACTGTAAATTCGTACATTTATAATCCTAACACTAAAATGGTTGCTATTCGCTTATACAAATAATCAGCCACTGTTAATATTATTCCAGTGGATTTATTTGTTAGCATTTATATTATGATTAAATGGACTTTATACAGTTTTTGTTGCTTTGTTGCATTTGTTGTTCGACAGAATCATTTAGTTCAAAACAAATATGTGGGCTTTGGCTACGATATTTGTTTGTATTTAATGTTCTAAGAATATTTTATAATATGAGAAGAAATACTTTAGTGGATTTTGCATGATCGAGTCCTTAGGCCAGGTTTCAATTTCAGAAGAATATTCCAAAATATAATACAGACTTAGGATACGTAATACAGACTTAAGATAAATAGGGGGCCTAGTTATATCCGTATATCTGTGGCTGGGTGAAAGAATCTAGATATATTAATCAACTACAGAAAAATCCCGATTATTCAACATCCAATTAACCGAAACACTTAGTTAACAGACATTTTAATTTGTAGGATTATTTTTACCTGTTTCTCTTGCATAAGAAAAGTTATGTTTATTAGTTTTTTAATTTTAACACGTGCTATTAGACAATTCGAAATTTGAGCTTAAAGAAAATCAGCAAATGAATACGCAGCAAACGATTTCTGCAAAAAATTGAAAGGAATTGTATAGAGTATCTTACTCGTGACCAGGTTTATCATACTGATGAAACTGGACTGTTGTGGCTATGTGTATCAAACTCGTTGTTACCTGGAATAGACGAAACAAAAGCCGTGGCTTTGTTTTGCAAATGCAGCTGGAACATATCGGTTACAATTATTGGTTATTTGCTAATATACTTGACCAAGACTTTTGAGAATTATGGGTAATTTATAAATCCCAGTTGTATGCTTGGATAAATCGAAAAATATTGCATTACTGATTGTATAATTGTATAAATTGTATAACAACTGCATTTGAAAGATTGTTTTTTATTATTAGACAATTCTGGACAATTCATACTCTTCAACAAGTGAGCTAGTATCAGATTTTGGAAATTTCATTGTTTTCCCCCAATTTTACCGAAGGATCAGAGCTGAATTTTAACTGTCACTTAAAAAACAATTTTTAAAAATTTGATTACTACTAATTCTGTAAAATCGTTTAAGCAATCTAAATAAAGTACAATGGAATGAAGTAAATGGCTGGAACAAATTGAGGTTTACTGATAATCAGACGCCAAGTAACAACAATGTGGCTTACGATGAAATTTGCACAATCTTGAATTCTAATGAAAAACAAATTCAAGGGCATGAAATTGCAGAATTTAGTTGCATCTCAATGAAAGCATAGAAACTGTGCAAAAGAATGAGCAACTTATCGAAAGTGTTTCAAATCCAAACGCAGCAGAGCTTTTTATGAAATAATCTGAAATCGAATTTTTATCCGATATCGAAAAATCTGATTTGCCGCAAATTTTCTTTTTATGAAATTAATAATTTAAATAAATTCGATTACACAGAATAAAATTTGTTTATTAAATAGCAGTCAAATTTTGACATTCAATTTTCGGAAAATCCGATTTTGTTTTGTCTTTTAAGTTTTATAATAGCGGATTTTTCGATATCGAATTTTTATAATAGCAAATCCACTTTCGGATCCGATATCGATTTTTTGATAACAGCCCTCCAGATTCTGATTAAGACGTACTAGAAGCTGAAAAAGGTTTAACTTGGTAACAATCAGAAGCTGCCATTTGATGACATTTTTCAAATTAACAATGATCGCAATTAAAGGGTGCAAACCCGGAAGGAATTTTGGAAATCGATTTTTCGATTTAAACGAAGCCAAAACCGGCATTCCGGTTTTCAATACCGAAAATGCAAAACCTTCAATAATAATTCAATATATTATATTTTTCACGTTTATTTCACATTTTATACAAAATTTCACTGCATTTTTTCATATAATGTCTAACAAATAATACATAGTAAATATTCCAATTAAAAAAGCTTTAGAATTTTTAATCTTTATTGAATGAAAATAGGCGCGTAATAAGCACACAGCATCGATCGAACTATTGTTCAAATTTTTCCAGCAGCCGAAAAAGCCCTCTGAGCTTCTGCACTTGTTGGCCGGATTGTAAGCAAAGCGTTATAAATTTGCTGTATATACTTTCCTACGGTTCCTTCTCCCTTCAATATTATCTTGTGATTTATTTTATTTTTTATCTGCAATAACAAAATTCACGTCTTTTGAAATAACCAGATCAAGCTTATCTTTCAACTTATGGTCTCCAGATTCTTTTTGTGCCTCTTCAATTTCTTTTATATCATCTTCTTCGTCACTATTTTCATTGGGACCAAATAATCCCAGTTTCTTTGCTATATTCAATAAAAACTTGGTAAGTACAGCTTTGGATTGTGCTGGAAACGAAAACTTCCCATAAAAAGGTGCTGAAGTTTCTTCATTTTCTTCAAATGCATGGTGCAGATAAATATCAGAAAGTTCGGTGCATCGCTCATAAATACACGGTCATTTATAGCATTTAATAATTCTGTACTTAGTGGTGTATCTAGATTCTTTAGTTCCTGACATAAGAATTTAAATGTGGTGTCAGCTGTAATCAAATAAACGTCATTACGACATATTGCCTCAACCGCTTCCTTAACTGGAGTTAAAGCCGAAATAGCCGAAGAAATGTTTTTATATTCTTAATCAGAAAAACTAATTGGTAATTTTAAATCTTTTACTGCTTTTTGAATACAGCCTCTCAGTAAAAAGAATCTTTCCATCATACTCAGTAAACTATTCTATCTAGTTTTACAATCCAGTAATAAAATCAGCTCTTTTCAAAAATCCTCTTCGACATATTTTTATAAAATATCATCGTTTATGTAAAATTTCATCAAACTAGTTATTTATGATGAATTACTGCACTTTCTTCTTCGACTATGAAATCATTGCTTTCATTTTCAAAATCGTAGTAATGGGATCTTCTTCAATAGATATTGTTTTCTTAGTGTATATAATATACTAGTAACCGCTTAGTGAATGCCATGGGCAAAACACAGCTGTTAATTTTTCTTTTATCTAACACATTTTCACCATTATAGACGCGCCATCCGTTATGAAGCATATTATGTCATTGTTTGAGGAAATATCAAATTCAGAAAGCTTTGGTTCATAATTTCAACACATTTTGTTGCAAGCATCCTTCGCCTCACTTAAATTTAACGCATTTAAAACCTTGCGAAGAAATTAGGATGAAATAAAAACTTCGAATGGAATTTCATCATATCCACACATCTCAGCCATCACTCTTTCTAACTATGTTTCTTTGGTAGTCTTAAGATATTTTGTAATTTGAGAATGAGAACTGGAAAAAGCAGAATTTTGTTATTGTTAGAATTGTCCGAGCAGCCTGCATTTTGGAAAACCTCGAGCAGTTTCTTTGAAAAATAAATGCCAAATGGAAGAGGTATCTTCACTTTTGGGGTGCTTGATGAATTTTAAATTTTCCATGGCTGAGCGTAAAATTTAAAATTTAAATGCGATTATAAATAATTAATATGTCGAATATTTTAAAAATCTAAAATGACTTACCTATAAAATAGTTTTGTCACTGCAATCGTTAAAATAACACTTTCAAGTCTAGAATACCAAGTGAGCTAGTATCAGATTTTGGAAACTTAATTGTTTTCCCCCAATTTGACCGAAGGATCAGAGCTGATGAGCTAGTATCAGATTTTGGAAATTTCATTGATTTTCCCAATTAGACCGATTGTCAGAGCTGAATTTTAACTGTCACTTTAACCCTTGTATGTATACCCGGCCACCCGAGTGGCCATATAAAATTTATTTATTCGAAGATGTTGCAAATGTATTGTTAGGCGTATTAAACTCCGTGACATCCTAGATTTATTCTTATTTTATCCATTTTTACCCAATTATATAATATTAACTATTTTTTGGCCGAGTTATGGGTAAAAATCTTTTTTTACCCTTATAATATATACCAGCAACCCTCATAGTTTTTGTAAATTGCACATAAAAAGTTACAAGTGATGAAAACAGTTCAAATTTTATTTCATCACAAAATATTAACAGTTCAGGTACAAAAATAAGAATATAAATAAAAGAATAAAAATAGTTCATTTGGAAATAGTTTGGCTTCAAACAATTATAATCTAATTACATCTAGAACACTTTATCGCTGGGTTGTTTTGTTCAACGCAAACTGGCCTTTTACATATACTACACGACTTTCGTGTATTCCTGCGTCTCTTTGGATCAGACGATAAACACAACCAGCATTTATCTGCTTGAGGAATTCGTCCAGTGCTATCGCGCACAGTAACAGTTGTCTTTCACGTGATTTGTAATAGGTTTACCAAGTATGCACTCAATACCAGATCGCGTGTTCAAATTTCTATGTACATTAGGTATGGTTGAACGAGTAGAAATATGTGATAGAGCAAGTTGCAAAGCTAACTCGTTCAAAAACTCTCGGCGTCTAGATGTATTTTTGGATCTCGTTGGATTGTTTTCAACAAAAATTTTAAACGCGGCAAGACAAGCAACGTCTATAATATTAGAAAAAAGGCTAAAGGCCATCGCAGGAACTTTTTCTTGGTTGTGTAATGTGTCACTAATTTATCCATGGTATCTACGCCACTTTTGTTTCTATTATACTAGTGAATTATTTCTGGTTTCTTTTTATCCCCTTTTATTGATTGGCTATAATGTTGGGTGGACATCAATGGTACACTTTTATTTTTTTTCGGGACGTAGGAACATATGGTGACATTGTCTTCACTGAATCCAAGAAGGAAGATTTTTTTTTACGCGATTTTAACGGCAACATTTCTCTTGGGATGTAAGGTTTATTTTTTTTATCAATAATCTTGCAAGACTATATGTTGTAAAAAAAAATTCCATAACGATATTGCTGCCGGACCCTTTGAAACGCATGCATAAATCCTTAAACAACTCGCTCCCTTTGATTCGTTTTCCTGCTAGATGGCTGTTTGCCGATGTAGATTTGCCCTGTTATCGGGTATGAATTAGAGGCGTCACAAAGCCACCAAAATTTGATCCCATATTTGGCGGGCTTAGAAGGCATGTACTGTGTAAATTTGGTTCTACCTACACAATAATGAAAAAAAAAAAATTAATTGAAACACAGCACCAAGAAACATAACAATACTTACCACGAAATGGAAAAAGTTGTTCATCCAGAACCAAGCGTTCGGACGGAGTATAATTATTTCGCAAATTTGCGTTCAGTAACTCAAAAATATCACTTATTGCAGCAGTTTTATCGATCTCTAAGCGAGATGCTCTTGTATGTGGATTATCGAATCTCAGAAATCTGGATATTTCACGAGAACTCCATGCTGGCGCAATATAGGGGACTAGATGTTGTTGTCCATAACATAATACTTTCGAGTACGGCTAAGTATGCTTCAAATTCCTGATTACTTAATATTTTCCACTTTTTCGAGGTTTAACCTCTGTTTTTTAGATTATATGCTTCGTAAACCTCTTTTGCCTTCCTATTTGTTTCTCTAATTACAATGTTATGTCCGAGAAAATACACTTGAACGTGTCTTTTATAGAAAACATATTCGTCGAACCATTCGGGCGTACTGTTTTTATTTCTCAATATATTGTGTCTCAATGTTTGTCTTTGGGGAGGGTTCCACCGCCATAGTGTTCCATCTTTAGTCGTATAGCTGGAAGAAATGTTTTCGTCAAGGCCTTCAGTTTCATCGATTTCACAATCTTCTTCGTCGCTATCATGTTCATCAACCGACACATTTATTGTTACATTCTCTGTAACTACGTCTTCTATATCGGAATTTTCGTTGTTTTCTTGTGGAGTTGGTGGGAGCCACTCAGCTTCTGAATCGTTGGAGCAAACGTTGGAGATAAGCTTGTTATTCTTCGTAAGACAAACTGACAAACTTTCTCAAATTGAGAAATAAAAACAGTCTTTTAATGTTCCGAAGTTTTCGATTATCCGGCATGCTAATATCCCCAAGCATTCCGGATAACAGGGTTTTACTGTATCACTTTGGTTGCTGGTAAAATCTTGGGGTTTGTTTTGAATTAAAGGTGCACATATCTTTAAGGCCGACAGATCATATCAAAGTCGTTCGAATATTTTTTCTACCCACTGTAAATTCGTACATTTATAATCCTAACACTAAAATGGTTGCTATTCGCTTATACAAATAATCAGCATCAACACTGTTAATATTATTCCAGTGGATTTATTTGTTGGCATTTATATTATGATTAAATGGGCTTTATATACAGTTTTTGTTGCTGTCATTATTTTATTTATTTTTAGTTACATTGATGTCATTTTATCGTTAATACCATATAGTAATAATAATACTAATACTTTGTTTCGGAATCTCTGTTTTATTGCCAGCAGAATACAATAAAACTGGGTACATTTATTTTTTTTATTCGACGAAAACGTACATCCAGCCCTTGTATACATACTATATATAGTCAATAATAACAACATAGTTAAAAACATAGCATTTTTTATTGATTTAAATATATTATGTATTAATACATAACACATATAAATGTAATGTAAATGCATGTTCATTAAAAGATAAGTGTATAACTGCCATATTATTTACGGTGAGGGATTTTAATGCTGTTTCGCGCTGTCGGATGTTAAACCATACCATGTCTCTCACTCCACAGCATATTTAAAAATTCTATTATTTTATGCTTTAAATATAAGTTTAAATATATTCGAACAGTTTTTTTAAATTTTGTGGTTGAAATGGTTTTCTTTTGCTGTTCAGACTGTTTGTGTCACATTTTTTTTTTATAAAAAAAGCTCCGCGTCACGAAAATGTTTTTTGTTTAGCCCAAAGTTTGATGAATTATAATATTTTGTTAAGTATTCCCGAACCAATATATGTCTACACAATCGTTCGACCAACGCACACACAAAAAAAATAACGTGATTGTTTGACACAATTGGGAATTTTAAAGATAAATTTGTCGAATCTCACAAAAATTTTGTATTATCGAAATGCTGTGCGACATTATATAATGAAATACATTAGACGTTTTGTGTTGTTATATGTTGGTTGTCAAATTATTTAAGTGAATTAGAAATGAAAAGTTGTCCTTATTATACTCGTATATGTTTTTGGTTGGGTTTCCGTTTTGTTTGTGCGCATACATAATAAACCTTTATGAAGTTCTTTAATTTATTATTCCCACACACTTAATAACTCCGCAATCTCATTTGAATATTATTATATTCTTGGGAAATAATTTAAAAATTTGTTGTATATCACACAAAAATATGGAAATTGAATTCAATCTTGTCAAAGGATTTGATTTTTGTTATTCTCCACAGATTTATGCGTCTTTATATCATAAGAGTTTTACTGCTATTAATTTAATAAGTTCTTGGGTTGAAAAACCTTTCGAATTAGCTTGAGAATTAGACGTAACGAGATGCGTTTGATGTAAAATAATTATAAATTTAATTAACATATGCCTTTGTTTTATTTATTTTTAGGTAAGTTATGTGATTATCATCGTCAAGAGGACGGTAAGCTTTTAGTTCTAGTCGATATTAAAAAAATAATCAAATTTCAAAATACTACTAATTATAAAGATTTTTGAGTCAAAGTGCTAGTGATAAGTTCAATTATCGACTATTTGGAGAAAAGTATGTGCTTTGATGTGTCTCTACTGGTTCCAAAAATGGCTTTTTTATCTTTGGAACCAGATCGTTTCAAGTAGACTGATTTTATATGATGACATTAATTCTGTTTTTCCTCTTTATATAAACTGCCTAAGTTTTCCGGGTAAAGCAAACGTATACCGGCGACGGTCTGTTGTGATACCACAGGATCTTACTTCCCTATTACCCTTGTGAGAACCAGTTTGAGCTATACTTATGTGGCGTGGTCTCGCATCTTATAGTTGTCGAGATCAGATAGGCGGTATATTAAAAATTTACCCAAATTTTCATATCATTTGTGTGCCAAAGCCGGACATTAACATACCCGGTGACTATCGCCTCTTCCTCCTCCTCGTCCATACAGCTTCTGCAAAAATCATAAGCTTCTAGAACTAGTCTTCTCACATGTTCACTTTGTAGGCAGTGTCCTGTGAGTATCCCTATACGATCGTTTTTAGTTCACGTTTTCGAAGAGGAGGTCAGTCCATGACGTCCAAATGGCCGAGAGCCCAGACCACCTGAATGTTAAAATGCTCACTCACTTCTTTTAGAGACAAGTGGCAACCCAACGCCACTTTAGACGTCTGAGAAACAAAGTTTAGACACTTGATTGCCACCTGACTGTAGACATAGATTGCGATATCAGTCGAAGATATCACATTATGTCTCAACAAATTCGGGACCTCCCCAATCGATATCACCTGCACCTGGTACACACTGTAAAGATAAAGAAGACGAACTAATATATCTACTTCTAATTTATCACAGAAGACTGCTCACACTTTATCGTGTAGGTTGGAGCTATCCGTAAGGAACTGCAATGCTTCCGTTTCGCAACCGACCCACTTTGCCGTGATCGCCATCTGCTTACCATAAATATCGACGGCGAGAAGCATAACACTCAAGGCACGTGTTGGTGTTGCCCTCAGCGCCCCGCCGAAAATCATGCAGGCCGCTATTTGCACCTACAAAACAACAAGATTTCCCATTTCCCCGAATAACTATAGCTGTTGAAGCATTGGATAGACGTGATGCATATTTCGTTACAGCCGGTGTGATTTAAAAATGATTTTAAGAGATGATAATATTTCAAGAGAACTTTTTTGTCACTCCGGGTGCACTCAATAAGAAACCAAAATATTGTGCCTTTAACAAAGTATCTTCAAACACTTTATTCACTATCTATATAGCAACTTCAGTATTGCCTTTATAATCAAAATCTAGACAATTATACCTCTTACGAGACGTTTAACAGGTTAATGCAAATCGAGAGTGATAATAAAAATAAGAACAATTCCGAAGAATTTATTGGATTCTTTGAACAGCTCACATCAATTGAGAATGCAAGGGTATTTGCATCGACATGTAATTTTTGCACCAAAAAAAGAGCAACCCTTCCTATCAATTTTGCAATACTTTGGCAAATTTCTGATGAAAATAAAGGATCCTCCGCTGTGCATCACATTGTTCTATATAGACATTAGAACAAGGGCGTTTCAACTATTGACTTTCTCTAGTTCATTTTAAAAGCTTTTACTAATTTTGTACTGTTATGAAGAAACGTTCAAGGAGTTGGCATTTATAGAGCAGGAGTTGGCATTTATTTAAAATTTCATCTTCTAATGAAATTTTAGTGCAACGTATCCTTACTTTAATATTTTAAAGAACTGGATTGCAAATTTTGTATAACCTACTGGTATATTATGATCCATCAAACCAAATTAAGTGAGTTCTATGTATACCTTGTTCACCATGGTAAATCCGGATTTACTTTACTACTCCGGATTTTGATTTCATACTTATCTTTATGATGGTTGTTGATAAGACTTATTCATATAAGATTTAACCTATTCGGAATCTTGTGACTTAATTTCGCACCAAATTTACATTATTGGACATTAAACCAACAACCCGCATACATAGAGTGAGAACAGAAGAAAATATCGTAGCTGTATCCGCCAGTGTTCTTGCTGACCGTGAATTATCGATCCGGCGCCATTCGTAGCAATGGGTCTCTGTTGCGGAAAGATTAAAATACAACTGGTGCAAGAATTAAAACTACACGACCTTCAAGAAAGGGTAACTTTTGGTGAATGGGCGCTGGCAGAACTGAATGAAGATCCACTTTTTAATGTGAACAAACAATTTGTGAACAAACAAATTGCGTTGTTTGGTGTGAAGAGCAGCCCGAAACATTGCAAAAACTGGCAATGCATCCCGAAAAATGCACTGTTTGGTGTTGATTATGGGCCGGTGGTATCATTGGACCGTACTTTTTCAAAGACGACGAAGGCAGAAACGTTACTGTGAATGGCGAGCGATATCGTGGAAAGAGATTGAAAGCGCTGGACCTGTGTGACATTTCGCTTCAACAAGAAGGTGCCACATACCACACAGAATGCGAAACATTGGCCCAATTTAGAGGCGAGTTCGGTGAACAGTTTAATTCCCGTTTGGGGCTGGTCAATTGGCCGCCCAGATAGTGCGATTTAACGACTTTAGACTATTTTTTGTGGGGTTATGTTAAAGCTCATGTCTATAGGAACAAGCCCGCAACAATCGATGCACTGGAAGCCAATATTCAAGAATTTATTGTATCGTTTTTTTTTAATTAAATCTGAAAACTTTTAAGAAATCACCCGTTATTATGGGTTTTCCATTTGGGACTTGACCACTATGAACTTTCACTGTGAACTCACTCTTAAAAAACAACCAAACTGTCAGTATCAAAATATTCAGAAAAGACAACATAATCGTCCCAGTAGCCTATCTATTTATAGTCAAGTGAAAAAAATCTATATATTCGCTGCTGAATGTTCCAGTTCCAGTTATGTTGGTCGAAGTGTTGAGATTACAATTGCTCAGACCATAATTTGGCGAAATTGCGAAAGAATTTCGCTTTGCAGCCTTATAAGATCCAGTTAACAAAAGAAATATATTTTGGTCAGGCGAAACTATCATGTTCTTCAGGAAATACCATTTCATTCAAAAAAAATAACTGTATGATGCGGTTTTCACGCTGCTGGTGTCATTGGATCGTTTTTTTGTTGATGAAACTACTGTAGTCACATTATAGTAAATGGAACGCTACAGAGTCATGTTGCAAATTTATTTCGTTGGTTAATTGGCTGAGCTAGACATTTATGATATGTGGTTCCAACAAAACATGTCACACGACAGGAAATTGTCTTGCTGATTGACAGCCTAGGTCATGACATATAAAATCTTTAGACTTTTTTATATGGCTATACGTTAAATCATTGCTGTATGATAACAAGCCAGCGTCGTTAAAGGAGCTCAGAGCCAATATAGAAATGTTTGACCGAGTAATCGTAAATTGGGTTCGACGAATCGACACGTGGCCGTATGTATAAATGATGTAAAATTTTGTACATAAATGATTTTATAGTCAAATGTTCGAGGTATCCCAAATGATTTGCGTTTTATTTAGAATAAAAAGTTGTCAAGTCCTTAATGACATTATAATATTCTAAACCGTGAGCGTTAAGTTCACCCTTTAGGAAATTCAATTTAATAAAATCGAAATAGGTTAATTTTATCATTTACGTTTATTTTTCAAAAATATTTTAAATCAAACATACATCAAATGTACAAGAATGGAAGCCATTATTTTTGAGAGACCGACACCCATTTTTTCCAGGAGAGTGTCTAAAGACTAGTTTTTCTTCCATACATTACATGTATCTATGAATATGTATCTCAGATCATATGGTACTCTTTATATCGATCTCATCAAATAGAAGATCTCGGCTGTTCTGAACTTGGCTGACCATCTTTGTTGATTGATCGAGAATCGTCACAATATGCTTCACACTACTTGAAATAATTTTTTTTAGGGACTGCCAACAATTTCAAAATTGGACAAAATTCTTTTAGTTCTCCTTCTAGACAAATTTAAATGTAAACGAGTCGATCGATATACTATGTGAGTATATCGACCTGTAGAGGGTATATCGACCTAGTTTTAACTACTCGTGTATCAAATTAACAAATGTAATGCTAACTTGAACAAAACTACCCGTTTTACTTTAAATATACAGAACAGTAGTGTCCCAGTTTACAACGTCAACATAATGAATTTAAACATAATGAGGTTAGTTAGTTAAACCTCATTACAGTATATAACGCAAAACCGAAACAACCTCATGGCAAGCATCTCAAATAATTTTTTTTTTAATTCATAAAGTTTAAACTAATTTCCTTTATTTTCATTGAAAGCGTCACAAACAATCCTAGTTAGAACAAAAAACTTTTCTTATTTTAATGACATTTCTATTAAACTAACTATATCCTTACACTCGAACATATACTGACATGCAGTTTTATATAAGAGCTGTAATAAAATTTAATCGTATTAATTGCTGTTGTGCAATGCAAAGCAATAATATAGTTACAACAGCAAACATAAAAATTCTCTAAGTCTCATCTCAAAAAATACATCAAATTTCTATTTAAAAAATTTTAAAATAATAAAAAACTTTTTAATTCAGTTACAATAAAAATTTTTTTTTTTTTTAAATAAATTAAATTTTAAACAATTGTTTTGTAAATATAAATGACACAATCAAATAAAATTAATTACAAAAATTTTTGAAATAAAAATAAATGCAATAAAATTAAAAATAAAAAAAATATTATTTAAATTTTTATTTTTATATTTTTAAGAAAAAATTCTTTGTCATATAATAAAAACGGATTTGTGTAAGAAATTCTTTTCGAATTACAAATTGTTTCTCCTGCTCAGTGCTTAGTACTCTAATGTAACAATAAAATATGCTCGATATTCTGTTAAATACTTTTGCAAATTGCTTCGGGGGTTGCGCTATACATAATCACATAAATATATGAACATTCCATGCACTAGCAATTAAGTTAACTGGCAAGTGTTTTATGATTTTAGGACTTTATGATATTTTTAAGAAGAGGATTGATTTAATGTCATTCGAAGATTCACACTTTCTAGGATTCATAGTTTTTTCGTACATAACCAGAAAGCTCGATTTCGTGGCTATCTCCTTCTTCGTTACTTTATTGGTTAACTAACTATTTTCATCGGGCTATACTTTTCTAGCCCATACTATAAAATGATAGTAAAGGAAACCTTTATATGATTTCTTCTGAAAGGTGTTTTTTGTTCGAGGTTCACAACTTTGAGTTGGCAACACTGCTTTTAACAGCTGATAGTTGCTTTTGGTTTAGCTTGCTTTAACATTTCATTACGGATAGACTTACATCAGAGCAACGCTTCTAAATTGTTGACATTTTTTATCAAAATAACTTCGTGCATTTTATGGCGTACATAATTGTGCATCAGAGGGGATCATTCGAATAATAATAGATCGTTTAATCGGACCACGTTTAATCTAATTTAGTTTAAATGACAATGTTCATCCCGTGAGACAGCAACTGACGTTCTCATCAACTGAGGTTGTGTCCTTCCAATTTATGGAAAATTTTACGAAAATATTTTAGCTTAAAAGCTTTCAAGATTCAACTTGTGCAGGAATTAACGCAAAACGACCTGCATATGCGCTGCCAATACGTCGAATGAACTGAACTACAAATATATATTGATGTTTGATTTCCATTCAAAATTTTATTCTCCGATGAAGCCCATTTTTGGTTGAATGGGTACGTAAATAAGCAGAATGGTAGCAATGAAAATACACCAGCTTTTGTCGAAACACTATAACATCTACAGAAAATTACAGTAGAGTGCGCTTTATGAGCTGCCGGAGCTAATGGTACATGTCTTCAAAAACGATTATGGTGAGAATGTAACTGCCAATGGTGAGTAGTATAAGGACATTATTAGAAATTTGTTCGTACTTCGATTACCTGGCAAGAATCTTGCTGATATGTGATTCCACGCCTACACAGCGTGCACTTCATTTGATTCAATCTAACAAACTTTCGATGAAAGACTAATTTCGCGTAATGGTACAATTAATCGGCCAACAAGATCGTGTGATTTAACCCCATATTATTATTTTTTTTTTGGTATTATGTTAAGTCACTTGTCTACGTCGATAAACAAGAGACAATTGAACCCTTTGAAATTAACATTAGCAGAGTTATTGGCGAAATGAGGCCGCAAATCGCAGGTCAGTATTTTTACCATTATGGCCAGTTGTATTCGTGGACTCATACCAGAAAGCTATAGTAAACAGTGGATAACTTCTGGGAAAATAGGAACGAAAAACATTCACTCACCATTATAGCAACCTTATGGTCCTCCTAAAGTATAAAATTCAAGCAGACCTTTTACATCCTGATTTAAAATACTAAACGCTGTACCTCCCGAATGATTTGAACCAGGATTTACTGGCTTTATATTACTGCTTTGTTTTAGCGAATTTAACATAAAATCGGGTGAGGTTGAGTAAAATAAAATGGTTTTGATTCAAAGGTTTCTGTCCTTAAACAATTAATTTAATGCGTATACTACCAAATAAAGAATTAAGATTTTTATAAAAAAAGTAATATCATTTCAAATCAAATATTTATTTCTTTGGTTCAAAGACTTTTATCAAAGACACGATTTAATTTTAACAAAGTTTTGAAATATATCGTACTTAATTTTAAATATTTTGTGTTATTTAAATTTTAATAAATATAAAATTTAAATTAAAGGTAGAACCTTGTAGTTAAAAAAATTAATTTTTAGTATAAAACATTTGAGCCTTTTAAAAATAAAATTTTTGCGCAGTCTAAAATAAGAATAAAACTTCTTTAAATCAAAAATAAAATAATTTAATATTAAATACTGCTACTTTGAATCAAAGATTTTTTTTAAAAGATTCAAAATTTTTAAAATGAAACTTCAAGTTTTTTCTCAGTGATACACTCTACCAGTTTTGCATACATTGTACCACTCATATTCACGTGTTTGATTTAAACGATTACACTGTTCGCCTTTATTCTTGCTTAATTTTAATGATTGGTCAAAGTCAGAAATTATACTATTTATTGTACAGTCTGTTGTTTGAACTTTACTTTTGTCCAAACGGTTCAAGTCTTAGATAAAAGTTTTAAGCTACAATTATTGGTATTTCTATTTCTAACCAGTTAATGTAGCAGATAGATCTCGGTTACATCATCAGCACTATAATAATTATTATATAGAATATTGACATAGGACGAAGGTTTGGTCCTTCTTGAGTTCCTCATTTTACAGGGGATCAAAGTAGTGTTCAATCTTCCACGCTGATCGTATAAAAAGTGATGAAATTTCAGTTTTTACATCCCGTCACAATTGGGATTCCAGTACCTGCCGCTAAAATAAAAAAAAAATGTATCCACTTCGGCGTTTGGCTGGACGAAGTTCCAGTTCGACCTTATCCGTAAACTGACAAATCGTTTCTGAATTACGATAAAAATTATATATGGTAACATGAGATATATATGAGATAAATCGGGAAGGTGGGTTGATCCAGGAAGGTTAAAATCATGTAACCTTATATCTATGTATGCATAGATTCCTCTGCAAATTCCAAAATTAAAAAAATAAAAAAAAACTGTTAATGAACGTTTCGATGAGGAAACTGGCTGAGTGTTGTGGTGTTCAAAACAGAGTACACAAATAAATCATAGTTCACAAATGTATTGAACAGTGACGCAACAATAGAAAATTATCAAACAATCATCGAAATTAGTTATCACAGTTGCAAAACTCACAACACATATACAAACGCAAAAGCAACATACATCAAATCCGGTAAAATATGCCTTATTAGATCTTTTCGATCATAGTCCACCAACATTACAGAATAAACAAGATGTCATAAATTTCAAAAGACTAAACCTTTTCAACGGCTACTTGATTCAGCGCCCGAGCTGTCAATTGTGTCATGAATTGACAGCTCGGGAGAATCTACGAGGATTTAAATCATTTTGTTCACACTTTTCACATTGTCATAATCGAAAGTTTGACCTGTGGTTAAGATGAGTAATTCGTGGATTGTAAGATAAATAGAATAAATTTAGCCAGACTGACTAGTAATGGTTCTATGTCAAAGTGGTTGTAATGGTTCTAAATAAAGATCTTTCAGTCGATTCTTTGTACTCATATATACTTGTATCCTATAGCCTCTGGGTGAAAATGGCGATATTTGTCATGTTTAACGTTCAAAACTATTTTGCCTTCTTTACCCAGATAATGTTACTTTTATGTATCTGCTATTTTCCAATTACTTTTGAATTCTATTAGACTGTTTATTTTAATAACGCTGAAAAACGATATTCTTCTATAGACAACTTTGTGGTTTTTATAAATGTTACTCAGTTTCTTACCGGCAAGATGCAAAGAGAGATTTTTCACTATCGATCGTTTTTGCGGTGCGATCGGTGGTGTGAATGAACACATCTAGATCCCAGATGGTTCTACGAAAAATCGAACCTACAGCCGCGCATAAAGTAAAATCACAACCGACCATCGCCGGTCTAAGTGTGCGGTAGCAACCTACTAAAAATAAAAAAAAATAATGCACAAATATTATTTTTTATTAACCGTCTGTCCTTCAAACAAAAATTCCTTTTCCACATAATCAATGTATTACCTTCATTTGATCGACTTTTTTAAGGTATTTCGGTTTCGCAATGAAAAGTTGGAAGGAGCCAGTACCACACATGTCTGATCGCCAGTTATAATGCGTTTTATGAATATGGGTTGGAATTAACTCATTTTAGTATGGCATGAGCGATCATTATGCGATGAGTTTTTGAAGAGTATCATAGGTATATCTGAATTAGTTAAGCGGCGACACATTTCTTACCCAAACTATCGTGTTCAATGTTTATAATCAATTTGTTAGAAACAGAAAAGTCAATGGATTTTTGTCACCATTTTCTACATTTTATTGATGTTAACTTCATTTGAAAACGATGGCTGTCAGAACGAGGTATACCTTCTACCACTTTTGAATGCACTGTACAACTCATATGCACGTGTTTTCGATATAAACGATTCACTGTAAGTCAATATTCTTGCTTAATTTGAAATTGATTGTCTGAATTGTTGAAGTCTGAACCATTTCTGTTGCTTGAACCATTATTTTGTCCAAACGGTTCAAGAGTTAGATAAAAATGTTCAGCTCGTCTAGTGGTACTATATATGGCTCGAAACTGAAAGTATAGCAGATAGATCTTGGTTAAATTATCAGTACTATAAAATATAGAATCGTGATAGTCTGATAAGTTTTAAATGTTATTGAATTAAATCCCAATATTTTCATAATACCTATTTTTTTTGAAAGTATTGATTTCGTCAAATGATTTATTGTTCCTTGACAGCTAATCAATAAACACTTTTTCACTCGAACGATGCATCTAGTCACCTACTGAGACTACAGAAATAATATATGAACAATGCCTAGCTCCATATTAACCTTTTGAATTAGCTGGACAATGATTCGGTTCATGAGTTTCTCATTCTTCAGGGGATCAAAAAAGTGTTCATATACTATTGCAATCACCAATCATATTTAATTGTTCACATATCATTTTATTGCCTTCAAGTTCATTGGCATCATTGTATGTTCCAGCTATATAGAACCTTATCGAACTAGGATATTGTCTTATATTATAAATAAGAGTTTCTTCACGGTTGTTTTCAAAGCCATGTATCATAAACAGCTAATAGAAGACAATATTCTATAGTTCGATAATGTTTCACAGATGAAATTGCCAGTTCCATTTATATTGCCAAGCTTATACTTCATTACTACAAATTTCGTGTCTAATGTTGAATGCGAGGTCAAATATTCTTGTATGCAGAATTCTCGTGTCCAAATAAAAGACGTATGGTAAGTATGTGTACTGTTTATTCACAAATTCGCTGTTGATATTCACTTTATTTATTACGGTATAATCGCTTTAAGGTAAACTTAATAATAATTTTAATTATTTAGTTATAAGTAGTAAGTGTGGGAAGTTATCCCGGGATAATATTCCAGAAAAAAATAAAATGTTCATCAGGTAATACTAATTCCCTACATCAGGGATATCAATTCGATTTCACATGAGATCGTTTATAACTCTAATAATTTTTGGGAAAGATAACAATTTCTTTGGATATATTGAATTTGTTTCCACATAAATTTTGATCTGCGGATGGAAAATCTCATTGATTATGATTTGTCAGTGTTTGTTTATAGAAGTTAGAAACTTGTTCGATCTGGAGTACTTATTTCCCGATTTCGAACAATTATACAATTTTGTGGGATGATTTTGAATAATCCTGTGATGGGATGAAATAAGTATTACCTGATGAACATTTAATTTTTTTCTGGGATAAGATACTGGGATAACTTCACACACTTATAAGTAGTGCCATCTAAGTTTAGCTATTTTTATTATATCATAAAATGCCATTAAATTTGAATGGTGATCTTCAACACATACTTCATCACGATCGGATCAAGTGATGGAAATTCCATATTTGTATCTCGTCACTGAAAATGCAAAAGCTTTACCCACTATACCTACATCATATGGTCGCTCAACGTTTTATTTCGAACTTATCTTTAAACTGGGAAATGTCTTCTGATTAACGATAGAATATATGATTACGAAACTATTTCTTGATAACCTAGTTGAGTCGATTTTGGTGGATTGGGATCTAACAAAACTATGATGGAAGACAGTTTTTTTTTTTAAATGAGATATATATGAGATAAGTCGGCGTGTATTGATAGCCTTGTAAGAAGGTGAGTTGTTCAAGGGAACGTAAAACCAGGATTAACATCAAAATATAGATAACTTGTTTTAGTCAACCATCGATTCAAGTGAGGATTCCTCTGACAACAAAGTACATGCCAAAATCGATAGATTTTACAAAATTTTGTCAATTAACGTATCCATAACTGAATGAGTAAAGAGAATTAAATTCTGGTAGAGTTTTTATTAAAATTGTGAATAGAAAAGATCTAACCAGACTGACTAGTTCAAATATTTTGTGGAATGATGAAATTTATCTTATCACTCTCATAAGTACCTGGAATTAGTCAATATCAAATATTTAATGTTCATCTAAATTTAATGTATCGCTCTCAAAGTAAGGTCGTTCCTAAATAATACAATTATGTCAACGAATAATTCACTCATCAAAACAAAGTTGATTCTAGCCCCGAAATCTATTTTATGTCTTCTATTCACTTAAATGCGTACATCAAAGATGTAATTTGAGTTTTGGACATATGAAATAGTCAAACGGAGCTATAATGGTGATTTTTCAATATTTGTTTAGCTTTTCCAAAGAAAGTCTTATGAGATGGTTTGCCATCGAGGCACAAATTTCATTTTGTTTTCTTTCCAACAACCCGTCCTGATATGAATTTGCTCTCTCAAACGTTACATATTGCACACATAATATTTTATATTTACCGTATGTCCTTCTGGCAAGAATTTCTATTGCACCACATCACGATATTTAAAAATTTCTATTCACAACATGTCTCGTCAGAGTGCGTTTTATGAATGTAAATTGGAATTAACTCATTATAGCATGGCTTGAGCGATCGTTTTTGCAGAAAATTTAGTTATTTCTGAAATAGTTGAGTGAAAACGCGTTTCATGACCAAACAGTCGTGTTCAATGGAAAGAATTAATTTATGAGACACATAAAGTTCAACGGATTTCCGTCGCCATTTTCTATATTTTATTGCTGTTAACTTCAGTTGAATCTTTCACTGCATCTCTACCACTTTTGAATGCACTCTTGGCACTCTATCTCTATCAAAAATTACATCGAAATCATTTTCACGTGATTTCGATATAATTTGAGAGGGGATCAAAGTAGTGTTCAATCTTCATCACTGATCAAGAAACAAAGAGAAACAAATTCAATTTTTACATCCTGCCACTGTTGGGATTTAAGTGGTTCTACTTAAATTCTAAAATTGATATTGATCGTTTCAACCAAACTGGCTGTGGTGTTCACTATAAAGTAAACAAATAAATCAGAACTCACAAATACAATGAACAGTCACGCAAAAACAAAAATTTAACAAACAATAATAGAAACCAGTTCGTTACAGAATATACAAGTAGCCTTGAAACCGACTGAACATCTTCAACGGCTTGTTGTTTTAACGCCTGAGCTTATGACACCTCGGAGTTTATGACACCTCGGAATTCAATCATATGATTCCCATCGCTGTTATGTTCACAGCTAAGTATCTCTCACTTATCAAATAATTTTATTCGACAGTTTTACCTGTGGTTGACAGAACTAATTTGTGGAAGAGCTGCTATACCGGGCGTTTCTTTTAAGCTGAGACGATCAAATATCTCGAAAAATAGCCACTCTACGGAAAAAATGTCCATCATCAAAAGTTAATCATACCGCCGGGTAAATACATTAGTGCAATTAGTGCACAAACAAAATAGTCCCCCAGCCCCCGCTTTGGAGGTGGGGCGGGGGTAACTTTTAAACTAAGATAGGAAGCCATATTTTTTATCGCAGATACGGATTCTACGACTTGAATGTACGTATGATTTGAATTAAATATTTTGTTCGATTCATGATAGATGGCGTGTCAATTTTTTCAATTTCTTCTTCTTAGAACACACGCATTCGATTCTGCAATAAGTTTGAAATAAAAAACATCGCATGTTTTCATTCGAAATACTCGTCGAAACAATTTATTAATGTAAATGGCAGGTCAATAAAATAATTTTAGCTTAAAATAAGTGTTCAAAATGATGGCGCATTTCAAATGATTGCACACAACTGAGAAGTGTGTTTGGTTGAATTGAAGTACACGCATTTCTGATTCGCTCAATCATGTTCTCATGTGTTGTTGGTTCTTGTTTGTAAACTTTGTCTTTGCGAGATAGCCCCACAAACAGAAATCTGGCACAGTAAGATCTGACGATTTGGCGGACAAATTTATCGGACCAGCTCTACCGATCCAGCCACCATTAAAATCACAATCAAGTATTTCACGTGCCACCACCGAATAGTGTGCAGGACAGCCGTCATGTTGAAACCACATGTTCAGTCTTACTTCTGAACTCAAATTTTCAAGTAATATTGGTTGTTAATTTTCCAAAAAGTTTCGGTACATTTGACCATTCAAGTTGGCTTCAATAATGTCTATGAGTTTGTGGTAAATTATTCCACACCTCACGTTGACAGTCCAAGGACGCTGATGTTCAACTTGACGAAGCCAATGTGGATTTGTAACACTCCAATAATGCATGTTATGTCGAATCCATGGTTTGTAAAAGACGATTCGTCAAAAGACGATTCATTAAGCAACGAAAGAAATGGGATTTTGTTGTATTTGTTCACGTGCCCATTGACAAAAAGTTACCCGATTTTGGAAATCAGCGCCATGAAGATATTGGTGTAAAAACACAGGATATGGATGATACTTGTGTCGTTTTAAAATTCTCCAAACACTGGTGATGGACAATCCGGAATCGTGAACTATTTCTCGTGTACTAACATGAGGATTATGAGCTACTGCTGCCTATACAGCAATTTCATTATTTTCTCCAGTGGCTGTTGCTGTACGGGTCCTGTTTTTCGGTTGAACATTTCCATCAGTATAATAAATTGTTTGATGGTACGGCCAAATGAAGTACGTGAACGAATCCTATCCGGAAAACGTTGAGCGTTAATAGCAACAGCATTTTCAAGATTTCTGCCAGCTTCTCCATAAACCAGAACCATTTCAATTTTCTCTGCCACAGTTTAACGCTCCATTCTAAAGTATTTAATCGTTTATTTTGAAATTACGAAAAACATGAAGGTAAGAAATAACACAAACGTTAAATGTGATTTACAAAACTGAATAAATTGTTTTGATGGCGAATTTCATTTCAAACGTATTGCAGAATCGAATGCGTGTGTTCTAAGAAGAAGAAATTGAAAGAATTGAATTTCGTCGTTTACAACGCCATCTATCATGAACCGAACAAAATATTTCATTTAAATCATACGTACTTCTGGTCGTAGAATTCGTATCTGCAATAAAAAATATGGCTTCCTATTTTAGTTTAAAAGTTATCTCCGCCCCACCCATAAAGCGGGGGGGTGGGGGACTATTTTTTTGCACTAATGTATTTTCCCCCGCGGTATGATTAAATTTTGATTTGAACAGTTTTCCGTAGAGTGGCTATTCGTAGAGTGACAGTTTTCCGTAGAGTGGAGATATTTTATCGTCTCAGTTTAAAAGAAACACTCGGTATAAATTGTAAAAAAACCAAAGCTTTAGCCAGACTGACTAGTAAAAGTTATATGTCAAAGTGGTTGTAACGTTCCCAAATTAAGATCTTTCAATTGATTTTATATGTATACTTGTAGCCGATAAGTTCTGTGCAAAAATAGCGAGATGTGTCATGTTTTAGGTTTTATGCTATTTTGCCTGCTTTATCCAGATAATGTTACTTTTATGTATTTGCAATTTTCCAATTACGTTTGAATTCTATTAGACTTTTTATTTCAACAACGATGAAAAACGATATTCTTCGTTAGACGAATTCTTCGATAGACGAATATTGTGGTTTCTATAAATGTTATTCAATTTCATTCGGAGAAATGTTGAATTGTGAAATGTGATTATAATTTGATTATGACATTGTCTCAAACAGCGCTATACCATTAAACTCCGAGTTCTTGGAAACAATATTAGAGTGAAATTAGTATGATGGTTTATTTCACGTAGCAAAATGTATAAACTATATACGAACTCATAAAGAACCTTTTAAACTATTCTGCATCTTAATTGAGGTATATTCTACGTCCATATTATAAAATCAATGTAATCAAAACAAAATTACGAAATCACGAATCTCATATATATCCAGCTTTTGTTCTTCTTTTTTCCATATTTTCTTGAACTTTCTTTCCAATATTGTTTTTTTTTTAATGTGGATGTTCTTTCGCATCATAGAGATTTAAATAACAGCAACGAAATTGTATACGTATATAGCTCGACGAGCATAAACTTTCAACTTGAAAATTAAATAAAAATAAATACAACATAAACACAAAGTACATAAAGAAAATTTTCTTGTTGCAATAAATTTTCTTATCTTAAACAATCTACAAATTTTGGTCTTTTTACTTACATATTTGTAGTACACACACACACAATATGTACTTACATAAGACGCAAGCAAGAGTAAAAAAAGCATAAAGAAAATTTCAAAATAACAGAATGAAGGCAGCAAAAAAAAAACAAGAATCCTGGAATTAAAATTATACGTATTGTTGAATGACTCAACAAGTTTTCCTTTTTGATAGTTTGGTTCAGTTTTGCTTTTTTATCATTTTCCAGTGTTTTTCTACGTTCGAGTTCTGCCTTCTCTCTATATATATACACTCTATGTACGAACGAGTGTATATATAGACGTACCCCGGTTCTTGTTTTTCTTGTATAAATATTTTGTTGCACTCAGTTTTTTTTTATTTCGTTGCTGAACTTTTTTTTTGTGCTTTTTTTAATCTATTTTATATATAAATTTTAAACATGAAATAAGTTTCTTTTGTGTTTTTGGAAAAAAATGTGTTGTTTTTAAATAAGGGTGAAATGAGAGGAAAAAATCAAAATAGACAAAGCTTGGTATAATATAATAAACTTGTTTCTTTAAAGAACTTTAAGCGTAATATAACTATTTTTGTGTTCTCTGTTGGTATCTGCATACCACCATATGATGGATGAGTTTCCAAAAAAAAAAACATAAATCAAATTTTTATGTTTCGAATGAGTAACATGCGTTAATTTTGCTCCCAAATTACAAATGCGCAGAGTTGACTGGTAATTTTTGACTCTCGATTGTTGTAACAAAAATGATGATTCATCAGGGATATAAGGTCAGAGGGAACCAAAAGTCATTTTGAGAGAGGGAGAGAGAGAAAGAGAATTAATTTTGAGTTCTCTTCGACATCTTAAGTGGCAATGATATTCTTTTTCACCTTGAGAAGTAATAATGAGGTGACGAAAAAAATAACACTAAACAGTCCATAGAAGCCACAGTAGTATACACCAGTTCAGTAACGCCTGAAAATATCGAACTCTACTAACCTGTAATGAACTAAACATTTCGCGTTTCTCATTTGGAATCAACAGGTTTTTTTGTATTCCAAAAACCAGTGAAATATTTTATTATTAGACGAATGTCGAGTATTTTATCAGTGCTTATGTTTGGGTTCTTAAAAGGTCTGTACTTGAAGTGCTACCATTTCACACTGCTGTACCAACCAACCAGCACTTGTTTTGACAAACGTCAGGCTGTTGTGTGATTCCTAAGCCCATACGAAAGCATATCACGAAACGCAACAGTGTTATTGCTTATTTGGTTAGAAAATCACAACTAGGTATATTATTAATCAGCTACGACATTAATATGTGAACAAAATGGGGTGGTATTGGACCATTACAGGTTACAATGAAAATGGTAGCATCAAAAACCGCTATGGAAGTGAAAAACAGAAAAAAGCATAGTTTAACTGACAAAAAGTATCAGATTGCAACTCTGTACAAAATACAAAAAGCGCAAGATTTAACGGTTGCACAAAAGAAGATTCGCGTAGCAAGAGTATGTGTTAGAACCCTTGCACGTTAAAGACGAGCTTGAGAATTTGGTATTTTCTAATGAAAATATTTTTACGGTTCAGCAGTTTATAACACAATTTAGAATAGTGAATCACTCTGCTAAGGCAGACACCTTTATGAAAAGGGCAAAAGGTAAATCTCCAATCTATACCGTGAAAATATTTTGATCGAATTTTATTTGTTGTCTTGGGCACGCAAAGTAAAGCATTGAACATTTTAACACGACTTGACACCATCTTGCCCGTGAAACCCTGCGTAGTTCTTACAAAAAATTTCTGGACATAAACTCAAAGAATTTGCCCATATTAATCAATCTTCAGGCCAAAATATTAATTAAAAAATAAGACGTTGTCCTGAAAGATAGTTTGTCGCCGAGGATGGGAGAAAATACTATCTTATCACATTCGTGTAGAGTGTATAGTTTTCGCGGACAGACTTGAAGTTCCTATCCGCACTTTAGATCTTGGTCTAAGTTTGTCATTGATGACACATATTAACGATATAAGCATAGTTATATACGTGTGGGACAGCTCAAAGTTGCCCAATTGTGACATCAGTCTATAGGTCTGATTAACGTGGATCCATCTGCACATTGCAGAGCGCCATTCCAATCTATAGTACTGAAATGGAAGATGGGTAAGCAAATATATACTAAACTCAACAGGGCGTCACAGATGTATTCATTCTCACCATTGATCGTAATCAGATAGTGAAAATCTGTTCTGCATCCTGCCCCTGTCAAGATTCATATCCGGTACCTCCTGCTTGAACTTTAACACTTTGCCTGCCAATGTTGTAATGAGCATATACTCTATATTCCACCTAACCATTCCAATGTTGTTCTAGACATACATTCCAAATTCTATCTGGTTACGGCAGTGTAATTACTTGCATAGAAACACATACTGTAAAAGGTATGTTGAGAACAACACTGGCCCTATGAGAAAGATTTTGAAATGTATGTCCGGAACAACATTGGTATGTTTGGATGGCATTAAAAATGTATGTTTACAATAACACTGGCATAGTAAGAGTACCATCTTACTATGCCAGTGTTATTGTAAACATACATTTTTAATGCCATCCAAACATACCAATGTTGTTCCGGACATACATTTCAAAATCTTTCTCATAGGGCCAGTGTTGTACTTTGGATGTATGTTTATACCAACATTGGCACAGGAAAACAGAATTTCGAATGTATGTCTAGCTAGAACAACATTGTCATGGTTGGTTGGAATTTAGAGTGTATGCTCATTACAACATTGGCAGCCAAAATATTTTATTGGTCCAAGTTTGACAAAACTATACTTTAATAAATTGTGTTAGGAATGATTGCCTTTGCCCTTCCAAATATAACTATTTTATTTGAGATATAAAAAATTAAAGTGACGTCCTGAGAGGCAATATTGCATGACAATACACTAAGTGAGTAAATTGAACCATTTGCTGCAGGTTAAACCCTCACTGATATTTTGTGGTTCTAAAACCATTTCTAATTTTTATTTATGTTTAGGACTACTATCCTAATAGCCAGACAGCAACACATTTTGAAGCCTATCAGTCCTACGCCATCATTAATTTATCACTACCTTGATATATTATTTTTCGTGTGGTTGGTGGTATGTACTTTAATTGTTCTCTGAGACTTAAGGTAGTTCTTTCTGGTGTCGCAGACATCATTTCTTTTATATTGCATATTACAAAAATTTAACTGGATCTTGAAAACTATTCCAAAATATTATGTGCATACACGAGCAGGTAAACTTCTTTTTCTTTCTCTTCCAAGTCCTCCCAGTAGGAGTTATTAGATTCTACCATATCTTTTTTTGCATGTTGTCTAAAACGGCAGTACTCTGTAAATTTCTAAATAATTTAAGGGTCAGTTCATTTTCCACCCAAATATCTCCACCAGAGGTGTTTCACCCCACATAAGTCAAACTACTCACTTCAACTTTATGACCAAAATATGATTTTTGTACATTTCGAGGTTTTAAAGATTGCGGGAAATGCCAATTGAAAAAAATTATAGAACCATATACTGTTATAGAGCTCGAGAAACGAATAAAATTAATTTTTTTTTACTAAGTGGGAAATTTGTCCCAAAGGATAGAAAAACATTAAGAAATAAAAAGCATAAAAAAATCTTTAGCATGGCATTAAAAATATATATGTTTTATGTTATTATTATTATTTGTATTTTTTTTTGTACATTTCTGAAAAGCAAAATAAGACAGCTAAAAAAAAAACGTTTTATGTATCCAATATTTTTTTTTTTTATTTATGTTAAATTTACATAAAATAAAAGTTCTTTGCATTTTTTAAACGCTAAAAATTATAAATGTTGTTTTTTTTGTGTGTGTGCTGTAAATTTGCTGGTACAGCAGCTTCGTTCTTGCTGCTGCGTTATTATTCAATATTTATGAGAGTCAAAATGGAAGAATATTTATGTATGTACGAGTGTATACCCAAAGATGAAAAAATAAACAAAGTAAATATTAAAATAGAATAAAAATACTTTTAAAAGGACATTTAAAAATTCATATTTTATTTATTTGTTTATTTATTTTTATTTTTTGATTTGAAAAACATAAAATATTTGATGCTTCCATACACATTTTTTATGTATAGATGAACGGTGGTAAGCAAAACGATTCTTGTACATTTTCCAGTTAATCTATACAAACGAATATTTCTTTGCATTTTGATCACAAACTTTATATTACTATCACTTGTGAGCTTTTCATAAACTAGTTTAAAGTGAATTCAGAAAAAGCTTTATCTATAAGCTTATGGTTATAATTTATATTAAAAAAAGAAAACTTTTTACATTATTACTCCCAATAATAATTTAATAATGTGCAAGAAAGCACACAATTTTTGAAAAGGGGTTTCCAATAAGAGCTTTTGATTTGAATATTTTTAAAAATGAGTATTTTTTAAGACAAATCAATGAATGTTTATTTCATTGTAAAGAGGAAGGCGCCACGGCAACACTGCTGCACCATATTTTTTTGATAAAATTTTCAATTACCAATTTACACATTTGGGGCTGTATGTCGTCGATAACTTCACGACTTCCATCTTTAAGGTCTTCAATCGATTGTGGAGCATTGTCATAGACCTTATCTTTTACGTTGTCCAAAAGAAAAAATTTAAGGGACGGTAAATCACAAGATCTCGGTGGCCTATTGTGTTCTTCTCTTTGAGAAATAACGCGGTCAGGAAACGTTTCGTGCAAAATTGTTAATGTTCCGTTGCTTGTGTGACACGTAGTGCCGTTTTGTGGAAAATAAACGTCGTCCACATTAATATCTTCCATTTCCTGCCACAAAAAATAATAAGTTATAGCTAGGTAGCATAATTCATTTACCGTAACAGTAAAACTATAGTCTATTTTCGAAAAAGTAAAGTCCAATCACACCACTAGCTTAAAACCGCGGATTTTCTAAGCCTCAAATGCGACATTTCTGCTTATGCTACGTAGCGTCTAGGGTGAAAATTGGCCTCATCACCGAAGATTATTTTTAGATGAAAATCCGGATCATTTTAATGCATTTGAAGGGACCATTCAGTAAGATAAGATGTTTATGATGGTCGATCAGTTCGAGTTCTTCGTGCTAACTAAACTTTAAAAGCCTTTAAACCAAATTCTATATGCAAAATAATGTGTTACGTCGTTTGTCGCATTGTTAATTCAAAGATCGACGTGGAATCGTTAAAACTGAGTTTTCTTCAACACTATCGGCTACAGCAGCAATATTCGTAGATGATCTTAAGTAACGTGTCCCAACAGCTTAAAAAGGTTCATGACGGCCAAAAGGTGCTATAGTTTCGCGAACTCTGACTGAATGTTCACCATTTGCATCGTAACATTTATAGTAATGGCGTAGTTCTAACTTAAACTAAAAATAGCAGGTAATTCAAACTTTGATTAAAAAGTATATAATCATTACTTCCAATATGTGAAAGAAAGCACACAATTTAATAATCAGTTATATATTAATGATTCCGTGTCGGTTAATCGAGGTCTTTGAATAAAATTATCACGATCTCGACCGTATTTATCTATTCGTATGTAAAAATGGTTGGCACAATACTCCTCTTTTGATTAAATTGGTTGGACTTCAAAGCGACTTCTTATGGAATCAATTCTTAAAGCTCCATGATCTGTCTGTTTTAATAAATTAATTTTTTTAAAGGCACTTTTGATGTATAGATGCGCTTAAATCACCCATGGGTTCAACATCTATCGCTTTTGTTCTAAGGAATTTTCACGTAGACTTCAATCCCCGTTCTAATGAATACCAACTTTCCAGAACTATATCAAGTCTTTTCGACTCCTGTTGTTAAATCGGGTATTAATGGCTTTTAAAGTCATGCGCTGATTAAAAATGATTCTTAATGCCTACCAGTCTTTCAAATAACCTCTCTCGCTCTAGCGTAACAATGCATTATAAGTGGAGTGAAGAACTTAAGCTTACTGTATAACATCATTTTCACTCCTATTTTCGAGCCCTACTCTTCATGTTATTGACCTATAATGTGCAGGAAGTTTCTATTTAATTGTCGTCTTACGTCATCAATATGGAGTGAATGACATGCGTGACTGCGATGAAAACAAGAATGATTACAGCTTGGTTGACCATGATTTACGCCCAATGAATGAAAATAAAATCAAAATGTTGGCATCATTATCGGGTTAAGCCGATGATTTATTGCCCGCATGCAAATATTTTAGAATTTATTTATTTATTTATAAATAAATCTAGAAATTGATTAATAGTCAGCCAAAAAAAATATAAAATTAAAATCAGAAAGAAGCAAAGTGTAGCTTCAACCTTCATCTTACGCTACCCTTGCTTAATGTAAAATTGAACAGTCTGATTAAAGCTTTTACACATCATATTAATCGGTGCATTAGAACCATAGTTGGTGTTATGTACATCAAATTGCAAGAACTCATTTCTCCTTAGGTACCTACTAATTTGAAAGTTGTTCGGTATAAACAGGTAATTGAACAATTACCTGACTATACCGAACATTTTCCATAAACGGGAAACCAAATAAAATGCTACCGAGAAACGAACACGTCAATACTCACGACTATTTTACAGAGTAGCTATATGTTGCATGGTTTACAGTTATTCACATATTATGATAGTAAACGCTGCAGGTTTTCGTGGTACAGTAATCCGTGATCCTACACTCCCAACTAAGTTAAGTGAAAGATACATTTTTTTCTGATACTGTCTAGTTAACAGATGATTGTATCATAAAATGGACATCAACAGGTAACATAATATTGCGACCGTACGTATAGGTAATACAGGACCTAGATTGTCTCCAGGTCCTGCACCTCTATTCATTATTAATTATACCCCACATGAAATTAGATCTAGCAACACACTGTTCAAAACTGGGTTGAATTTCCGGTAATTAAGTTTTATACTTCTATGTTCAGGTTAAGCAGACTTAACTAATTATAAGAATTTGCTTGAATTGACTTTGTTAAAATATCGTTGTCTAGTGTTAGAATGGCAAATGGAGTCAAACGCCTTGGCCAAGTCGCATGTAACTTTCAATAACTTTGATTTGCAGCTGGTGAATTCAACAAGGTTTAAAGATGTTGATCTCTTTGACATGAATCCATGAGGGTACGATGAAACAGAATAAGGCACTAGTTTTTTGAAGAAAGTGCATATTACAAGCACAACTCATTTCACTATAGATGAAATCGACCATGATACACTATCCGCAGTTTTGAATAATAGTGTAATTTTGGTGACATTTTACCAACTCTCCCAATCTCAGCGACTGATTGAACAGCATTCAAAAAGTCAGATTCAAATTGGTCTAATCTTTCAAAAAAGAAAGAAGGTAGTTGGTCCGAACCGCAACCGTCGCCGAATGTTTTCAAATGTGATATGTCGTTCCGTGATAAACAGTTTGCCTATTCAAGCGTGGTATAGATATTTTCTTAAAAATGCTCCAAAATAGATCGGACATATATACTTCTATACCTATTTGATGTCTTAATTTTCATCTGTACGTAGCTGCTGTGGAGTTCTTTCATCCAGTCGACACGTTTAAGATAATGATAGAGTTGACAAGTGTCCGCCTTTCTTGAATTGTAAAAAAACTTTTGGATCTTGTGACTAGTATTTTTGTGTATATTCTCGCTTACCAATATTATAACGATGGATTTATATGGTGGACATCGTTAACAACAAAAGGCCGTTGCTGATTTGTTTGTCTTAAATCTACTTCGTTCGTCTGTGAAAATTAAGTCTAGTGTTCTATCTAAGCCATTTTGTATTTGGCTCAGGTTTGCATTAATTTGTAAAATTTAATCCAATTCGTCGTCAAAGTTTTAATTAATAGTAAGATAACAGAAGTCACCACGGTGATTCAGCTAATGTGGGATTGGTTAGTAACATTGTTGATAATAATTGGTCAGGTGTAATATCTACAACTATGTAATGTCGTTTAAAATTGATAGCTATCCAAACGAAATTCAGGTGGACCGTACTAGCCCAAACATTTCTTATGATTTATTTTAAATTAGTAGGCAGTCTAACTAAAATCTTTGAAGCTACCCTAACCCTGGGTTTCCACTTGCAATGCATTGCAAATATTTGCATTCTGTTTTTAATTTTTTCACACGTACAGTATACATTCAAAAAAAATTCGTTGTGGTACACAAATTTTTTCATTCACACATACAAAAATTTACAAAGCGATTTGCAATGAAAAGTAGTCGCGCATAGTACTTTTTGCTTTGTAAATATTTCATATTCAATAAAAACGAAAAATTTCCCTTATTTTGTTCAATCCTGCATTATATACTGTCAAAAATTTGTTTTCATTTTAACAAAATTAGATCGCGCTTTTAAGATATGTCAAAAATATGCACGCATACAAAAGTATTATATACTAACACAGTCACAGAAACTAACAAAATTTCCCTTTGCAAATATTTGCAATGCATGCCAAATGGAAACCATAGGTAAGGTAAAACAGAAAACATAATTCGGGTCGTCACAAAAACATTTTATTTCAGCAGGCTTAATGGTTTGGTCACCGTTAACCAACAATTAACATGCACCGGATGACATAAAAAGTGATTGTGTGTAAAAACATTCGTTGGGCTGACCACCTACAATGTGCACCAATATACGTTTAAATGGTTCTAAGGTCTCAGTTGAGACTCGGTACGGGCTGTGTATACGGCCTCTAAGCCATAAATTATTTATGTTTCATTCAAGTGTAAACCACGTAACGTTTCAAGTGATCCCAGATACGTCATTCACCTTCGAAAGAGGGTACATCCACATAAAGGTCACAACCATTGAAAAATAAAATAGTTTGGCTTAACATTTTGTCATGGTCGCCAATATTTCTAAAACATCTATTTCAGCATTGAAATGTGTAGACGGTACTTTGGTTGTGGATCCATATTTGCAGGCCGACTTACTGGCAAAAGTCTTCACTTCGAACTCAACCTTAGTTGTCTGCGATGGAGCTACGCCTCTCCTTCAATTCCGTATTGTGGTTCCGAAATGGATCTGGTCAACATCTCGGAGGAAATTGTCTTCAGGAACCTGAAGGCAATGAACTTTAATACGGCCATCGGTTTGCCAGTGACTTAGCTCCAATATTCACAAATAATTTTCTCCTTTCTTATAAGCAAAGTAAATACCATAACGTATACCAAAAGTGCGATGATGCAACCGGTCCTTAAACGTGGTTGTGATAAAGCTGACCCCTCAAACTACCGGTCAGTATCAATTGTGTCAGCCGTGGCTAATGTTTTTGAGAAATGCATTTTCCATGAAAGCCGCTCCATAACCGATCTCTTGACGTATGTTGTAAACAAATGAAAATTCGCCCTTGAGTACCATGGAGAAGCCTTTGCAATCGCTTTTGATATATCCAAGGCTTTCGACAAGGTTTGACATGAGAATCTCATTTGTAAACGTGCGGCATACCGCTTGGATTCATTGACCATAAAGTGGACAAAAACGCGGCATAACGCGGTTGTACATTTACTGCATGTTAAAAAGGTATAACCTTTACAATTAGGCAGTTTACACTGCAGGCGTCTTTTTTTCCAGACCGGCCAGTGACTTGGACCATCAGTTCTGATTTCCTTTGCTGGGATTGGTGAACTAGTCGCTAGTTTTCGTTTCAATTTCAACTTCTTATTAATTTCAGAGGGCCGCCCAATCACAGTTCGTTTCTGTTGAAATTTACATAATATTTCTCCTAATTCTAGCCTTAAGTCGGCTAAACTTAAAATTTGCTTTGGGTCCGTTTTGTGAGTTTGTTGAACTCTCTTATAAAGAAGTCACGAATTAACAACGGACATGTCTTAAAGATGGTAAAATATTCTCATATACCACTTCTTCGATCGTAGCAATATTTTCTATCTGCCAATAAAGCTATCTAGCAAATCGATGCCTCCCATATACGTATTTTACTCTTTTATAATGTTGGGGCATTCGATTTGAATTCTAGATTAAGATTTTTTATCAAATCGGTCTGAGCTTTGAATTGGGTGACGTCCAGCGAAGTTCGAATTTAATGTTACTAAATGGATATCTTTCCACGCAACCGTAGTCAATTCAACATTATCTACTGTTGCAGTGTACTCAATCAAAGAACCTCTTTTAGACTTTTTCATTTCCATTTCGGTAGGAAATTTGCAACCCGGAATCCTTTTTCTACGAATTGTACCTAAACATAAGATACCTTGTTTAGATAATTCCACGACTAATGGTACTGAGGAATAGTAGTTATCAAAATAAACTCGATAATTTTGATGGCGAGGTACTTGTCTTAGCATTCTAATTACTATATTGGCACTAGCTCCTAAGTCGTTTTCGCAGGTTAATCGTTTCAGAGGGTTGTTTTCCTGTCCAGTGTATATCTCAAATCCCCATTTATGGGGTTTATTAGGTAAATTTTGCTTTATTGTACTTTTCGTTTTCGTGGAGCAGAGCTGTTCGTCCACGGCAAGACACGATTCCAATGGTATTTTGCGAAAATTATTTTGAAGCGCTTCAATTACAGGTCGAATTTTAAACAAACGATCGTAATCATGATGATCTTTCGGTAACATCTTTTCGTTATTATTGAAATGTAGAACAGATTTAATCCGTTAAAAATGAGATAGCGACATTGTTTCTTGAATTAATTTATTCCCAGCTATAGGTGACCAATAACGCCGGTAATTTAGAATTTGAATTACAGACATCAACACGCATATTCCCAAGAATTTTCGTAACTCTGATTCCGTAATAAATTTTGTGTTATTTATATTTTTCTGGTTTGCATACGAGTTAGATTCGTTAACGATTAAATTCAGCATGTTATCGCAAAAAAAAATTTAAAAGATGCGTATGGTGTACATAGATTCAAATATTCTACATCTAAAGACTCATTGCCTTGAAAAATCATTTCATTTTCATTCTTTATGAATTCTTGTAATCGCCATAATATTTTTGCATTGTCTTTTACAGAAGATCCGACGGTTCCCAAGCCGGCGTTACTCCCAACAAAATCAATTGGCATATTGGCAATGTCAAAAGGTTCATCGTCTTGTAGAACCTCTTCTGTCTGAATCTCCACTGATTCGTTGTCTTTTCTATTTTCATAGATATCAATTTCTCAAGAATCTCAAAATCAGCATCATCAATGTCTTTGTTGTTCTCATCATAAAAGTCATCATCACTACCTGACCAATTAGCAATAATTTCTTCAATTTCTGCTTAGGAAAGGTACTTACTGGGCATTGCAGTAGTGAATCTATAAAAATAAAACTTATTTGAAATTTATTCAAAAATCTTGTATTGCATGTATGCAATATTACGTATCAACGATCGATATATATGTCAGTTATCGTAACATTGCATTTAAGCAAGTATGGCATATATGTGTAACTGAATTTTTTTTTAAAATTCACGTGATATTGCATATTTCCAATACACATTTTGAAATGTAATTTTTTTATTGAAAACCCGTAATAAACCAAGCACTGTTTATTGAACGAAATTAATACTTACATTGAATAGTTCTCACTGATTTTGCAGCCTAAACAAAGTAAACACGAAGCACCGGACCTACGCACTTGTTTCACATTAGACACATATACACAAAATATCGTTTTGGCGCCATAATTTGACAGCAGCAAATGCATTCCCAATGAATATTAATTTTAGAACAAAATAAACGAATATCACGGGATTTTGGTATACATTTGGTACATTGCATATATGCAATAATAAGAAACGAAGGGTTAAAGGACAAAATACCACCATTTGTAATGCCAGGAGGGATAACCCGAGGAACGGTTAATGCGCATAGGTTTACGGTGAAGCTGCCGAAATCTCGAACTGAAGGTGCAAAGCGCGAATTTATTTATCGAACATCCAGGAAGTGGAATGCGTTTGCCGGCTTTCAGTTTCCGTTGGAGTATAAAATACACAGGTTAAAGGCAGTTATCAACCTTTATTTGAAGGACCGCGCGCTGGGTGCATAAGTTATGACAGTTAAAAGGAGCTTGGACAGTTTAAAAGTCGACCCTGCACCCAATTAAAGCTTAATAAAAAAATAATACTAATAAAACGAATTGATAATAATTCTTTGAATTAATCATAAATTTTCCTGGCAAACAGTAATGTGCGGATAAAATTGACTACGAATTTGGCAGATATACATTACAAAAATTAGCTTTATGAAAGTGAACTTTTCAAAACAACCAAGTTTGGGCTTCGAGTGTTCAAAGTGGTATTACCTCTGATTGATTATTTCTCAGAATTTCTATGACGTTCGCTCTTACCTAGTTGGTGTATATTTGAACATTCTACTCATTCCAGTATAACAAGTATATTATGTACCACATCGAAATCAATCAACAAAATTTGTTTCACTTCTTAGATTTCATCGGAAAAGTTATATAAAATTTTCGTTATTTAATAGAATATTTTGAAATGCAAAAGAATTTTTTTTGTTATTTATTTGTGCTTTTCAAACGAAACCATTTGTATTATTATTATTATATTTTTTAACGAAATTTGATTTATTTCGTTTCTAAGAAGCCAAATCAATCGAAATTAAAATTTATGAATTAATTAATTTTATTTCTTGAATTTATACTTTTTGGTGTATATACGAGTATATATATGAAGCCATATACTGCTTTTCGTGTTTTAATTAAAATGAGGTAGTACATTTTTATAAATAAAGATTTTATTCGGCATTGTATATTATATACAAGAACACAGATATGAGATATATCTACATAGCTCATTGTGTATACGTATTCCGATCCAAAAAACAAAAATCTAAAATCAACAATCCGACAAACTAAAGATAAACACATACAGTGCTTTTAGCAACAATAAACCCCTCGTATATAGGAAAAGTAAATTTTTTGCGACAATCTACCAAAAAAAATAAATAGTAAAAATATTTTCCCTGAAAACGGTCTTCAATTTTTCCACACAGACACACAAAAGTTGAAAAAAAAAACTAAATAAATAATATTGAAATATCACTTTGGTGAAAATAACATCGTACATCTGTACCTAGAGATAGATATATAAATCAAATATTTGTTTTTAATTTTATTCTCAAATATATTCCAACCTCTTGTTATGTTAACCTTAACTAACAGATATATATATATATAGTTTATGGCATCCCATCGCCATAGAGATGATATCCGTATATAAGATGATATTTTTTTTATTGCTTATACATACAAGTTTGCAATTCAAATTAAAAACTTAACTTAAATATTCAAAATCACTTGCATATGAAAATTATGTGGAAAACTTTACTCACCAAAACCTACTTTGTGGAAAATGTGATGGAAAATGTTTTCGAGTTCGTTTTTATTTTTTATATAAAAACTTAACTTTGGCAATTTATCGAAATTTTTTTTACTTTGTGGTCTTTCGAGAATGTTTATTTTGACAATATAATTATTTATTACTATTTAAACTATTTCAAATTTGCATCAACTATTAGATGCATTTCTAGTAAATATTTATATAAAAAGCTCAACTTACGTTCAAAAAAATGTTGGCGTACAAATAGGCGAGACTTAACTATTTCATTCATTCTCCATGGCAGTAGAGCAGGATGACCCGAAACAACGAAAATAGAGGAAATGACTAACATGTGTAAGCAGAGAAGGAGCGATATACAAATAGTGACAGTTCGTGACAACGTTTGGTTTTTCTTCGAGGATAATTTTAGTCATTAATATATGGAGGGAAATCGTGCTTCCATGTATAGCGAATATGTTCTAATCGACTTAAAAGAAAATCGATATTTTTCCTGTATCTCTAATTTAAGGAGTGTCTATTAGGCTAGACCATCTTACTCTCTTGATTGACCTATTATTCACCAAATTTTTTCACTTCAGACCGCTTTGTGGTTTTCCATGTCATCGCTAGTCTTCCTACTTTCCTAGTCTTCCTACTTCGCTAGTCTTCCTACCTTGCGGGTCTCAGTCATTCTCGTAATATCACTTGGTAATTTCTGTCTCTTTTGCTTTTTCTATGATGCAGCAGAGGTAGAGAATTTCATTTCCATCTTCCCGTCTTATCCTCATGGTTTGTCTGATCTGTATTTTGAGATCATTTTCGTTAGCTATAGATCTGACAAGATCCTCATTGGTGAGAGTATCCTTGCCTTCTCCTCAAATGTTACAATATTTATCACTTTGTTTGCCTTTGAATTGAGTTGGGTTTCTAGCATATCTATACATTGCTTGAATGAGTTCCATCAATTTTTTTTGGACCCATTTCATAAAGTATCTGCTATATTGTGTTCCTATTTATCGTATCAAATGTGCGTATCAACGAAGAACAGGGACAGTGTTGAATTCTATCCAATGGATTGCTCAGTGATGATACATATAAGGTTAATTTAATCAGTGCAACTTGTTCCTGGTCTAAAGCCAGCTTGTTCGTTCCTTAACTTGGCATGGGTTGTATATTTAAGATTCTGTTAGTGATGATCATTGTGAGTAGTCAATTTTTGAATTTTCTAAGGAAATCTTTTTGTGGATTGTACTTGTCAAACCATCCTTCCATTTTTTCCATTTATACTGTCTGGTCAAGCAGCATTATTGGTCTTCAACTTTCCAATGTCACTTCTAATGTCGCTCTGTTGGTGACTATGGATGTAAGTAGTTTAATCATTTGTGTCAATTAATTTGTGATATTATATTTGTGAGTAGCATCCCTTATAGGTGGCACGTTTATAGTTTTACCAGAGACTTTCCTTACGCTCTTCAGTAGCTCTCGCATATTTTGGATTGCTGCTACCTCTTTAGCAGCCTTAGAACTCTTTTCCATTTTCTTTACTTAACTTCTTCTTTCTACCTTAAGTTGACGGGGTTTTTCCATTTTTCGTATATGTATCATCAATTAGCCTAAGTTTCTGATTGTATTCTTGATAGCCGAGTACTTCTGTGACAGTCTTATTTTATTTTTTATTAAAAGCTTCATTTCTATAGAGAAGAGTTTCATTGAAGATTTTCTGATTTCCGTATCTTTCGTTTGCTTAAAATTTTGCTATTACCAGATGCTAATAGCAAAATTTATATTTCGTACATCTGCTCATCTGATTGTTCGATATCTTGTGATCTGAGGAGTTTCTTGTTGATCTTTATTTGATCTATCTGATTTTTAGTTCTGCAATCCGGTGATGACCATATAGGCATTTCTGGATATTTTTATGTTAGGACCTATTGCCGCCTATGAGCAACAGATTTGTGATGTAGAAGCTAACGACTCTTTATTGTTCTTTCAACGCATTTTTATCCATGAAAGTTATCAGGTCGCTATGTCTGTTCCAATTTTGGCATTGACATCTTCTTGTAAGATTATGGCCTTTTTTGGCAGGATACCAGACTTTTTCCAATGGAATACTGAAACGAAACTACCGAGATGTGATAATGTATTTCCAATCACAATCCACCTATATGCAGCATGTCTTTGGTAAAATGTTGAACTCCCAATTCCTTTCATAAAATAAACATGTCTGTAAGATTGTTAGTTATTCTCGATTAAATGCATTTTTTTAGGTAAGGTTAGGTAAGGTTAGAGTGGCTGCTAACGCACACTTAGACCATTGCCGGTTGGCTGTGATACCACAGGATCTTAGTCCTCTAATACCCCTAACACTCTATTGTAACCATCCTGAGCTACTAATGTAGCGTAAAATGTCCCGCATCTTACTATCTGCAAGATCTGAAAGTTTGTGCATTACATACCTACCCAAGTGTAAATTTCTTCTTAGTGCCAGCGCAGGACAAGAGCACAGGAAGTGAACAAGCGTCTCTTCCTCCTCCTCGTCCATGCAGCTTCTACAGAAGTCATTTGTTTCTAGACCCAACCTTCTCGCATGTTCCCCGAAAAGGCAGTGTTCCGTTAATATTCCTACTATTCTTCTTAGATCTCTCCTCTCCAGAGATTAAGGTCCTGGAGCGATTCAAATCCAACCTTGGCCATATTTGTCTCGCTCTCTCGCCTATGAGGTGTTAGACCACCTCTCTTGTGCTGAAGCTTCCGCCCTTTTCCTCAGAGCCAGTCTAAGCTCCGCTGTAGGCCTCCCCGCATTGGCCCTTTCCATCTTGAGCTGAAGAGTTGTACCTTGCCGCCTAGCTAGTTCGTCTGCACTGCAGTTACCCTTGACGTCAGAGTGGCCGGGGACCCAGATAATCTGAATATTAAAATGCTCACTCATCTCATTAAGAGACGAGTGGCAACCCAATGCCACCCTAACCTTCAACAGCACTGCTTCCAGCGACTTGATAGCCGCCTGACTGTCCACATAAATCTTGATATCCCTCTTGGATATTACGTTATGCCTCAACCAGTTCAAGGCTTCCTCAATCGCTATTAACTCCGCCTGGTACACGTTGCAGTGGTCAGCGAAACGAACGGAAGTACTTATATTTAATGCTCCATAGAACAGCCCAGCTCCGACCTTACCGCATCTAGTTTCGAGCCGTCCATGTATAATTGTATAGCTTCGGTTTCCAGTGCTTATTCCCCCAGAATTCTCTTGAAGGGATAAAGGTTTGAAAACCTTTTTCGAAGCATAATATCGGCGTAATATAGTCTATGTTCAACATTTCCTTCTTTAGCGAACCAATTATTGTTGAGTGACCTGCCTGAAGGTGTTTCCACTGAGACACGGCCGTTAGAATGACGGTGGAAGTTAGTGTTGTTCTCAGTGCCCCGCTTATCAGTGCCCCGCTTATCAGCAAACAAGTCATCCTTTGTACCTTCTCTTACTTCTTCCTAAAGTTTACTCTATCCAGTGCTGGCCACCAAACCTTCGCTCCATACATAAGAACGGGTCATACTACGACCGTGTAGAGCCAGTGTACCAGCTCCGATCTGAGACCCCTACGTCTGCCTATTGCATTCCTACACGAATACATCGCCGTCGTAGCTTTGCTGATTCTCTCCAAGATATTCGGCTTCCAGTTTAGTTTACTATCTAAGATTACACCCAGAAATCTCGCTTTATCAGTAAGGGCCAATTTACTGCCATTTACAGTAGGTGGGTTTACTAGTGGAATTTTATACTCCTTTTTGTAGAGTACCAGCTCTGTCTTAGATGGATTAATTTCCAATCCACATTTACTGGCCCATCTCGTAATAATAAGAAGCGCGTTCTGCATTACCTCCTTAATAGTTGGTAAGAATTTACCCGATACCATGATTGCCACGTCATCAGCGTAGGCGACCACTCCTATACCCTCCCTCTCTAGCTCCAGAAGTAGGCCATTAGTCACCATGTTCCAGAGAAGAGGAAACAGGACTCCTCCTTGTGGGGTTCCCCTTACCACTCGCCTTCTTATAGTTGACTCCCCTAATTCTGAGTTTACAGTCCTGCTTCCCAGCATATGACTGATCAACTTGATTATGGAGGTTTCTACTTCCATAAACGATAATCCTTTCAGGATTGCATTTGTCTGAACGTTATTAAAGGCGCCCTCAATATCAAGAAAAGCTACCAAACAATACAGATACAAATGATCTCTCAATTGTGCGTACCAAGGCATGTAGGACCGTATCTACCGACTTACCCTTACAGTACGTATGTTGAGAGGCTGACCATTTCTCCTGCTTTAAGTTCATACTGATATGTGTTTCTACCAGCCTTTCTAGGGTTTTCAACAGAAAGGATGATAATTTTATAGGTCTTAGGTCCTTTGGATAGCCATGCGATCCTTTTCCCGCTTTCGGAATAAAAACCACCCTGACCTCCATCCATTGCCTCGGTATACAAACCAACTTTAAACAACCCTTAAAGATCGCCTTCAACCACGGAAGGATTATTTTCGAGTTGTTCTGGTTTTTGGCCACGATCCGGTCCAGCCGATTTGTACGGTTTTTTATTTACGATATCCGGTGCGCGCTACGAACAAGCTACTCCCGACGCTCTCAGTTCCATCGAGTTGTCTAAACTACCTGGGAAGTGTGTGTCCATGAGAATCCGGAGGGATTCCTCACTGGAATCAGTCCAAGAACCATCAGGTTTAATTAAGTAACCTATGTTTGTTGGATTTGTGGAAAGAATCTTCCATTTTGTCAAAGAATAGCCTCTTAGAATAGTTTTTTTAAGTTCTTATAAATTTCTGGAGAAGAATTCTATTTAATTCTCAGAACATATTATTGTTGCAGAGTAGATATACTTAGCAACAGTATATATACTTAGCATTTGTTTGCTCAGCATCAAAGAAATTAAACCCCTTCCATTTCTATATTTATACTACGTTAGCCTTTATACCGTTGGTAATCAGATCACCGTTGAAAATCTCTTATCTGGATTGTGAAAAGCGATTCATGCTTAACGTGATTAAAATCATTTGTCATTTAATCGATATTAAGATTATCGATTTCAGATAAGTGCACTGCAATTCAAGCACTAACCGAACCATTGATCAATGGAATTCATAATTCAAATCTATTGCATGTGCGACCTAAGGATCACCAAGTAATCTATAATCTTAAGAAAATTGAATGAAATAATGAATAAGTGAAAACGTCACACTCTCCTTTTTAATTTAATGATGACTGTGGTTTTTTGTACAAAAGCCATGCAATGATGATGATAATGTCTAATAAATGGTAAAATTACTCCTTGCCTACAATTTTAGGGTGAACCACCTTTTAATATACTATGCAGCTAAGTAAGAAATCTTTTACTTCTTGATCAGTTGTTCGCTGGTAAACAATGGTGTTACGAGATACGCTACAAGATCGAGGATAGTAGTTATTGTAATGGTCAACATCAAGTAAACAATTCTTATGATTAAAAATACTCACTACTATAAAGGAGAATTCATCTCAACGTGACAGTGACGTGCGAAGCGTCTCTAGAAGTTTCCTCGTAGATCCCCCCTACTCCGAATCCATTTAATCCATTTAATAAACGAATCCATTTAATAAAATATACAAAGCTCGGATGTCCAATAATGAAGTATGCAATTTTAATATTTAAATTTTCGGTTCTAATTGAAAAGAGGCGAGTGGATATTGAGCCGAAGAATATTGCACATGAAAAAAAGTGTGTGTTATATCCGCAGTCTATTTTAAAGCTTTTAATGATCTGAACAATGTTCATCACAACTAGGGCAGATTTCTCTACTGGATCGCAAACACGGCAATTTTTGGACGAACTCGACTTTAGTTTCTTTTAAGTAATATTTCAAACTTTATACCCTGATAAAGCTCAACTCTGGTTTGATTAGCACAACAAGCTTTATTGTTTCGATCTGGAATATTGCACCATATATTGCAAATAAATGGTACATTTGGAAGCCGCTTTATGCAATGATGGCGTTTTTTGATCGTAGAACAGTAAAGATATTGACACTTTTCCTATAAAACATCAAAAACGTTAAGAACTTACCGATGCTCAATAAAAGCTCCGTTTCCAAGCTCCAAAATGGCTATCCACCACTAGTTTGTCGACCATCAAACCCCTAATCATGGCCGATGTTTAACATATAATGATAAGAAAAAAACTGTTTCAGCACTTGATTTGAGGACCCTTACAAGCCAAGGTTTCTCAAAAATACACAACCATGAATGGTTTGAAAAAAATACTTCACTCTTGAATGGAGTCGATTAGTCCAAAAGAGAGCCCGTATCGTGTTAAAAGTGATTCAAGCTTGTGGTCTATGTTCGACCAGTAAAATTTGTCAGACTCAGTATAAAGATTGAATTACATTTTTTGACGGCTTTTACAGGCAACTTTTGGCCCGTACCTTGTCAATAACCTGACTCCATCGGTTTCGGTCACGAGCAATCATTTATCAGACCTTCACAGGAAAATCGCGGGGGGTCAGTATTGTTTTAGCGGTTTTCGATTTTTTTTACTTGTTGACATTTTTAACACGATCCAACCAGATTTAGTACCAGATTTTAGTATTCTATGGGTTACGTGTTTTGTTTGTAAAGTTTACGTAACAGGAATGCCCTCAACCACAGGGCACGAAAGATTGAATTAGAAGATTATTAAAATTAGATAGGCAATAATAGACCAAGTTCTGATTCCATCATATAAATTTTCCATAAGCACAAATTGATTTATAAAAATATGAATCATGTAAAGCTTTCACATGTAAAGGGTGGCTGAGACCAAACGTTACTAACTTGACTCTGCTGTCATTTGTGTAGTTGTCATTTTTCGCGTGTCATTTTTTTGACCGATTGAAGTTTGGTTAGTTAAAAAAATCGTAATGGAATTCAAACGTAATAGTGTAATTGCACTGTATTTGACTGGAAATTCACAAACAGCAATAGTTCGTCAGCTCCAGCATTTGAATGTGAATAAAATGTTTGTGTATCGAACCATAACTCGATGCAACGAAACTGGTAGCATCACTAAACACAACAGAGGCGGTCCTAAAAAGACAGCAACATCAAAAGAAATGATACGAAAGGTGAAGAAACGAATCCAACGAAATCCTCGTCGAAGTGCCAATCAATTAGCCGCACGTCTACATGTTTCACGAAACAGCTTTCAAACCATATTGAAAAATGACTTACACTTGAAGCACAATATACAAAAAATTCAAGATCTTACGGAGGCACAAAAAAAAGTTAGGCTTGAAAGAACACGAGCATCGAAGGCCTTGGCCGAACGTGATGAGATTCCAAAACTTGTCTTTTCTGATGAGAAAATTTTCACCATTCAACAGTATGTGAATTAACAAAATGATCGTGTTTGGTTAGAACACAAGTCCAACGATAATTTGTACACAAGAGTTGCCATGCGCAAGCAATCACCAGCTTATGTTATGGTTTGGGCTGCAGTTACGCAGATGGACGCACTCCTCTGGTTTTCATCGAACATGGAGTCAAGGTAAACCAAGAGATGTACCGCCAAAAGATCCTAAACGATGCTTTGCTACCTTGGGCACGTAAGCACTTTGGTACGAACCGTTGGACATTCCAACAGGACTCGGCACCGTCACACAAAGCTCGAACGACACAGCAATTTTTACAAACTTGCGTTCCGCGGCTGAGTTCATCGAAAGAATGGCCACCATATTCACCAGACTTGAATCCTATGTATTTCTCCATATGGTCCATTTTGAAGAGTAAGGTGTCCACTAAAAAATACGAAAGTGTTGATGAATTGAAGCCAGCTCTTGTTCGAGAATGGAATAAAAAATCGCAAGCCCACGTACGGTCAGCATGCAATGCTTTCTATGGAAGACTGAATCAAATAATCAGAGCCAAAGAAGGTTATATCGAGCAGTAACATGTTTTACATAAAATGATATATGTTTTTAACATATTCCACGAAATTTCAATAAAAAATAATCAAAATGAAAAAAATTACAGCTTTTTCATTTGGTAACACTTGGTCTCAGCCACCCTGTATTTAAAATTTCGTCCAAACTATCCTTATTTCCAACCAACTAAATATAAGAAAACGGATTGTATCCACAATACAAATAACGGGTGATTTTTTTGTGGTTAGGATTTTCATGCATTAGTATTTGACAGATCACGCGGGATTTCAGACAAGGTGTCAAAGAGAAAGATGCTCAGTATGCTTTGACATTTCATAACTGAAGCCGAACGATCTGCCACAACGTCGAATTTTCAGTGAATGGGCCCTAGAAAAGTTGGCAGAAAATCCGCTTTTTTATCGACAAATTTTGTTCAGCGATGAGGCTCATTTCTGGTTGAATGGCTACGTAAATAAGCAAAATTGCCGCATTTGGAGTGAAGAGCAACCAGAAGCCGTTCAAGAACTGCCCATGCATCCCGAAAAATGCACTGTTTGGTGTGGTTTGTACGCTGGTGGAATCATTGGACCGTATTTTTTCAAAGATGCTGTTGGACGCAACGTTACGGTGAATGGCGATCGCTATCGTTCGATGCTAACAAACTTTTTGTTGCCAAAAATGGAAGAACTGAACTTAGTTGACATGTGGTTTCAACAAGATGGCGCTACATGCCACACAGCTCGCGATTCTATGGCCATTTTGAGGGAAAACTTCGGAGAACAATTCATCTCAAGAAATGGCCCGGTAAATTGGCCACCAAGATCATGCGATTTGACGCCTTTAGACTATTTTTTGTGGGGCTACGTCAAGTCTAAAGTTTACAGAAATAAGCCAGCAACTATTCCAGTTTTGGAAGACAACATTTCCGAAGAAATTCGGGCTATTCCGGCCGAAATGCTCGAAAAAGTTGCCCAAAATTGGACTTTCCGAATGGACCACCTAAGACGCAGCCGCGGTCAACATTTAAATGAAATTATCTTCAAAAAGTAAATGTCATGGACCAATCTAACGTTTCAAATAAAGAACCGATGAGATTTTGCAAATTTTATGCGTTTTTTTTTAAAAAAAAGTTCTCAAGCTCTTAAAAAATCACCCGTTATATAAGATTGTATCCGTCATTCAGTTTACACAACCATATACACTTTCACAATGAGCCGACTAAATCTCTAAGATTATAAACATTTTTGTGCGTATACGCGCATATAACACGTCAACTCTGTATATATGTGAAACAATATTATATGTACATACATGGTTATGTATTGTGTATACATAAAAAATAAATTAAAAAAATATACAAAAAAAAACCAACAACAATGCGAACGGGAAAATATTGTGAAAATTCCATTGGGAAATTTTGTCGTTTGTGTTGTTTTTTTTTTGATTGAATGCCGAACAATTACACTATACTAAAAATTGAAACTGTATTGTCTTCCTGAACCATATCGTCTTCCTCCCCCCTGTTTTATATACGTTTAGTTATATTTAATTTTTCCTATTTAAGTTTTGTATGTTTTCTTTAAAAAAGTGTCAACCGTGAAAATTTGACATACAAGTACTATTTCGACATAGGTATATTGTGCACGTGTACAAAAGAATTTTCAACTATTATAAAGAAATATAATTTTACCCACTTTTCACAATATGTTTTCACTCGGTGTGTACGTAAAGCCGAGTAAAGAAAATTGTTTTTCATTGTTTCTCCATGTATACGAGTACAGTGTGTACGTTGCTGTGTACTATGCCACAGCAACAAACACAATCGTTTTTATATACAAAAAATTAACTTTAATTTATTTTATTTTCTATTTATTTTGTGTTTTTATTTTCAAAATAAGTTTAGTGTAAAACTGATGGTGTTATGTATTTGAAAATACACACCCATCCACCCCATTTCGTTGTGTGCATACATATATTGTTTGGATTGGGTGGTTGGTTTGAGCTTTGACTTTATTTTTTTTTTGTTTTTGGCTTTGTTTTGACATCATCATTTTTGGTATATGGTTTTCGAATATATCTACCAGCCATGGATGATGGGTGGTATGTTATTTTTTAATTTAGTCAAAACAACAAAAACAAAATTAAATTTTTATTGAAATGAATGGCTTAAAGTTTATATATAAAATACGTACTATACACCGAAAAGACAATATGCACATACATGCTATATGTGTATGTACATATATGGGAGATACTTTGTTATTAAAAAATAATAAAATTTACAAAACAAAAAAAAAATATTTTCCGAATTTTATGAACTGAAGTTGATTGACACGTCATAAAAGGAAAATTCTTGTGTGACACATTTTTTGTATGTTATACACAATATGCTACATGTATGGTTTTGAAATTCGTTGATTTTTCTTTTTTTGTATTTTTAAATTGCGATTTCGATTTTTGTTTCATGTACGTTAAATTGAAAACTTTGTTCTGCTCTTTGTTCTTCTTTAATCTACTACTGACAGAGGAATTGATAAAGAAAATTGAGTGAACATGCATAACATAATATTATATATGTACGTAGTGTTTTGCAAGATGAAAAAGATCCATAATTTGATTCAAATGGTAACCAAAAAAAATACTCGATTTCCACTGCATAACCAAGTATGCAAGGAGCTTGAAAGCTACAACTTTGTTATAATTTTATCACCAATATGCATATATGCAGACAAAGTATATTCCACTATTTTCTGGAGTGTAATTTTACTGCAACATATATGTTGTGTATTTCCCTAGACTATTTTAAAATGCATATCTTTCTGTGCATGTTGAAATCAACTTTTTTTTTATTGAATTAAAGTTAAAAGAATATATACAAACTTAGATCTGACTCCATAAATTTAACACGATCATAAGCTTTTAATTTCAGGAACCGCGCTCTATTTTCAATACAACTATGTATTTTTAGACCACTTTTTCACCGGTTTTAGAGGCCATTGTTAGCTCGTACCGTGTACCATCTGACTCCATCGGTTTCGGTCACGCACCAGCTCTTCATACAATCTTACAAGCAAACAGAAGATGCCAGATCGATCTCTTCACCTGAGAAAATTTGATCAGTGACTGGCCGATATGGACGGTATCCTCCTTGGTAGTCACCGACAATTTCCTCCATCAGAGGAGTAATCCTTTTCAAGATAATGTATGACAGTAATTTGTATGCTGTGTCAAGGAGAGCTATACCGCGATAATTCTCGCACTTCAGGTGATCACCTTCTTAAATATTGGGCATAACGCGGCCACATTCCATTCATCAGGAATAACTTCATTTCACTAAATTTAATTTCGATCAATCAAATCAAGGTCGAAAAAACAGTTAATCCACAAAGATAGGCCTCCGAATATCAAGAGTTGTGAATAAACTCCTGGTGAACGATTTTTCTTTAGTCTCTGCATGACCATTGTGAAGTCCTCATGGGATGGATCTTCAATGAACATCTCTGCGGTCGGTATTTGAGGGCATTCAAATATATAGCTTGTGATACATGTGGAACATAAAATAGAGCAGAAAAATGTGCACGCCATGCATCGAGTACCGCATCGACATAGGGCCTTCTATCCTGGCCCGAATTTCCTTTAAAGAAACCATCGAATTGTGCTCATTGTTGATTTGGCACTAGCCACCTATCACTCTTCTTTGGTCTTCAAATGCGTTTAGCTCATTGTCAAATTTTTCGACAGTCACATTTTTTTCCGACTGTCGAAGAAATGCAACTATGAATTATTTCACGGCATATAACTACGGGCCGAAAGTCAACTATGGACAATTGTTCAAATGTCAACCATAGACTTGTACTTGAAAGATGGAGTTTTGTTGTCTATGATAGCTTGCATAAATCAAACATTAATCAAATTTTCGACCATCGAAGTTCTATGAAGATTTGAAACTTTGAATTATTTCACCGGATATACTCAGCTGTTTAGAAAAACTTTTAAAAAAAAAGTTCGAATATTAAAACTGACATAAATGGTAAGGGTAGGTTCAATAAGTATCAAAACCACAAAGGAATATGTTGCACAATATATCACCCCTTAATCGAAAACGAGCTTAAATTAAGACCGAATTTGGGAATCATTGTATATTAATAACAATGATTCCCAAATTCGGTCTTAATTTAAGCTCGTATTTAAGAAAACTTTCATTGAAATTGTTATCGCATTTTTTTTATAATTAAAGAAGGCGGAAATAATTCCAGAACTCAATGCCACTAGAGGCGTACTGTTCAACCCACATACACATACAGACCAAAAACACTCAATCGTGTTTGATGAATCGTCACCACCCCGGGAATCGAACTCGAAATCCCCGAATGACAGAGCAAGTACGCTACTTCCTCTACCACGAGAGCTACCAATAGCGTTATCACATTACTGACGAAATCTTGTTAAAGACGTGATTTGCTTTTGGACCCACAGCTTCACATCTTGATCTTATTCCGTTGATAATATAGATGTACGCTTTCAGTCTTTGGAAAAATGGAAGCTCCAATTGTTGACAGATTTTTTTATTGGTGATGGACAAAGATTTAAGTACTGCTGGTAAATAAGGCTTTTGGAAATTTCAATGGAATTTAAGAATAGAGTTCCAAATAAACATTCATTAAAAAAATTATGTACAAGAAATGATTTATTTATTAAGAAATATTCATTAAACTAAAGCTGATTAAGGAATTCTTTGGGGCTTCAACAAATAAAAAATGTATTCTGTTATAAGATGAAACGTGGTATTTTTAGGAAACCAATAACACTAATTTATTGACGAGCATTATTCTAATGGTATAGTTTGGAGACATGAATGCGACAACATTACATTTAATTTATTCGTAAACCAGTCCAGAATATAATAGACACATGTGGAATTAGTGCTCGAAGTTAAGCTTGAAAATTTTAACTAGAAATATTTTCTTACCATCCTATTAGTAGTAAATCTTAAACAGTTTTTAAACCATCGACAGGGTTTGGTAAGTTTCCCCTAAAATCGTTTTCCCAAACACATTTTCCCAAAATTGTTTTCTCGAACATCGTTTTTTCAAATATCACTTGCCCAAAAATTTCCTCAAAAGTCTTTAGCCCAAAAGAACCCCAAAAAATATGTTTTTAGGGAAGTA
>OZ010738.1:24868418-24870918 GCA_963932295.1 Tipula lateralis | reverse complement strand
TATAGCCATTCTCATGTTCTTCCTTGCACATTTCAACTCCTGTTGGATAGATGTATTCACTTGACCACGGGTACGCCGGTTCTCTCGCAATAATTTTTCTTCTAGCGCAGTTGCAACATCTGCGCAGTTCAGCAATTTCCGGTGTCCACCAGTACACGCCTACTTTCCTGCCTCGTCTGCCAGTCTGTAGTACCTCCTCACATGCCTTCCTAGTCGCATCTACTAGTTGCGCAGGCGTTGTAATACTACATGGATCCAGGTGACGCTGAATTGCACTGCGAAAGGTTTCTTGTTTGGATTCACCTATGCGCCAGCTCCTAGTTGCAATTTTATTCTGTCCTACTCTTCTTTTGACGGATTTCTAATCACTTCGAACATAATATAGCGATGATCACTAAGGCTTTCGTTGTCTAGAACTTCCCAGTTCCGAAGCAGGTTAACAATTCTTTCGGAACCAAAAGTAACATCGAGGAAGGAGCCGTAATTGCCTCTTTCATAGGTTGGTATCTGCCCTACATTTAAACTATTAAGATTGCAGGAAGCGGCCCAGTCTGCGAGCATTTGTCCTCTGTTGTCCAGTATTTCACCTCCCCATAATGGGGACTTTGAGTTGAAATCTCCTGCTACAATAACATCTTTATTCAGACTCCGAATAATCAAACCAAGTTCATCTAGCCTTTGGGCAAATTCTTCCGCAGGTTTATTGGTGAGAAATAGCAACTCATAATAATGAGATCGTCTAAATCCACCCAGACAACACCTTTTATAGCACCGAAACTAGTCGTGGCAATCTCTTTGGATAATATAATAAGTGCTGCATCACCGTTCAGGTCTGCTTTCCAGTTTCCTCCCTGTAGTTTCCGTCGGTTTGGCTCACTCACCAACACCACGTCCACGTTGTTTTGAATAGCTGTGGCAACAAGGAGATCCTGTGCCGGTCTACTGCGACGTGCGTTAATTTGTAGTAGACGCATGACTAGATTCTACTACTGTATTTGATACTACTAAACTTGCTGCTGCGGTTGAATTGTTCACATTTGGCCTATTGTGCGCTTCACTACATTCCATCCGCATATGCCCACTTTTCCCACAGCTGAAGCAGCAAGCACTACGATCAGGCCCATATAAATAAATATATAAATATATATATATATATATATATATATATATATATATATATATATATATATATATATATATATACATATATATATATATATATATATATATATATATATATAATATATATAATATATATATATATATATGTATATATAATATAATATATATACATATATATATATATATATATATATATATATATATATATATATATATATATATTATATATGTATATATATATATATATATATATATATATATATATATATATATATATAATATATATTTATATATATATATATATATATATATATATATATATATATATATAAATATATATATATATATATATATATATTATATATTATATATATATATATATAGTATATATATATATATATATAGATATATATATATATATAGTTAGACTTCCAAAAGTGACCACCTCTATATTTTGACCACCTCGTTCGTTATATTGACCATAGTCGGCGTTGAAATTTCTTTAAAGTAAATAAGATCGTTTAATGAACTTTTTAACTGGAACACAACTGTTCAAATTTACGGTGTTCTATAAGTGGAAAACGTTTATGTTTTGTTTTAGTTTTGTGTTGCAATCAGTTAGAGTTAACCGAAATTTCGAAAAATGTCTACAAAACATAAAGAGTTAAACATAAAGGAAAAATTAGAGGTAGCTAAGTTTTTGGAAACTCACAGCGAACGGAAAGCAGTTAAACATTTTGGCATAAGTAAGACCAATGCGCATAATTTAAAAAAACGAAAACATGAATTTGCGTCCAGAATGGAAATTCAAGCGGAATCATCAAAGCGAAAAATGACAAAAAGAACCGGTTATGAAGATGTCAACAATGTCACATACCTTTGGTTTAAGAAGCTTAGAAGCATCAACGCACGAATTTCGGGACCTATGACACAACGAGCCACGCTCAAATTTGCGAGTAATTTTAACTGCCCCGATTTCAAAGCTTCTAATGCATCCATTAGTTGAACAAGTTTACTGCGAAAAGAAGCATTAGTTACAAAATGCTATCAATCAGTGGCCCAATTCTGGTAACTCCGGGGAATAGGGAATTGGGGAATGATTTTATATGTAATTTGAGTTGAAATATTTTTTTTCTGGCAAACTAAGGTGAAAAGCTAGTGTGAAATTAGGAATAATGTTCCCTTCCAATTTTGGTATGCAAAAATTATTCCCAATTTATAAATATTTAGATCGAAATTTTTTCGTCAGGAGGCCGGAAAAAATATATTTGAACAGAAATTACATATAAAATCTTTATCTCATTCCCTATTCCCAGGGAATTACTAGAATTGGGCCACAGGTGAATCAAACAGTGTTCCGCAAGAAGTTATCGACAAT